>VBVQ01000222.1:0-45985 GCA_011636635.1 Tetramorium simillimum | reverse complement strand
AATCATTACAATGAATTTGAAAAAGTTTCACATAGGTAGCGGTATTGACTAGAGAGTCACTGAACAACCACCTTAAGAGGAAGAAATCTTTCTCTCTCCACTATATTAGAATCAAGTTGAAACGCTTCAAAATTATTTTTGACAGATTATTCTTTCTCATAGATTATTTTAAGATATCTAGAATCGAACTTTTAATATTGTCAAGACGAATATTAAAATGTAGATGTGATGGGAGATTTTCAAGATTAATTTTTGAAATTTACAAAATAATGATAAAACAATTGATAACAATTAAAAATAACAATCTTTTTTAAGAAAAATAAAATCAAATTTCTATAGAAGAAATAAAATCAAGAAGAAATAATATTTAAAATAGTGTTATTTTTGGAAGAGAAGCGTTTATGTGTTAGTCAAGATTTTGAACAGACTCCGATTGTCTTTCTATAAGAGAAGGGTTTAATTGAATTTCCTTCGTCAACATGGAACGCGAATATTCTATCGTGTTACATGTCTATCGACGTCAACGAGGTAGCGTCTTCAAGAACATCCCGACGTTTGATGGTACACGAATCGGGAGGCAAATGTTTGGCTCACTTCAGGAGCAATATCA
This sequence comes from Tetramorium simillimum, assembly GCA_011636635.1. Taxonomy (NCBI): domain Eukaryota; kingdom Metazoa; phylum Arthropoda; class Insecta; order Hymenoptera; family Formicidae; genus Tetramorium; species Tetramorium simillimum. The sequence continues at coordinate 45,375 of VBVQ01000222.1, read as the reverse complement.
TATTAACCCAGTTTCATTTCCACAAATTAATTGCCGGGCCTCTTATTACGACGGAGACGCGCTCCTTCGCCTATTCACGATTTGCGTAATTAATGATTTGCTAGCGCGCGTTTCGTAAAAGAGAATAAGGACTTACTATGCAACGCATATTTTGCAAAACATAAAGCAATAATATCAACAATATTATTTTTAATGTACGTAGATTTCAAGAATTAAAGAAAACAATAATCTTAAAAGTTTTTTGTCTATAAAATATCTAATTTCATTTTACTCTTTTTTCTGGAAACTAAGTACCTAATGTTTCGTGTAACTCAAATCTTTTATGTCATCTCTTTCTGACGGTATAATAACAATAAAAAATATTTTCCTTATTAAAGATTCCTGAGAAATACCTTTATTGTGTCGATACTAGTTGCATGTTGTATTTAGATTGAAGCAATGTATTAAATCGCGGACTGTACAGTACATAAAACTTTGCTTTGAAATTTGTTTCGTTTATACGGTTCGTTTCTCTTTATATATTTTACGAAACTTTAACTTTTCTCTTTTTCTGAATGTAATAAAACTCAGGAGGTAAAATACAAGCACTTTCGGGCAACTTTAAATCCTTCATAGAAAACAACTTTGAATGTTTTCTACAGTATAGTTACCAAAGCTAAAGTGGCTATTAGTAGATGCTATTTATCAACAGTTATTTATAGTTGTATAAATGAAATGTGAAATACATGTAAAATACTGCTTAAACTATTAATCCTTTAATGATCTTTTCTCTCAGTGCTGTGTATATGTAAAATTAACATATGGGAGATTTATTAATATTTATGAACATGCAAGAGAGAACGGAAGTGACAGAAATTTTTATAATTCATTGTTTAGATTCAATTTTACTCAAAATGAAAATAAACGTTTATGTGTGCTCGCGCAAATATTCTACGATAACGCGATGCAGCTCTCTCGATGCAGCAGTTGCGTGCATCCAACAATAGTGAGAGGATGCTATTGTCCCGGATGCTAAGCAGACGTCGCAGTTTGACTACCCATGAAATCTTGACAAGCTTTCTGGAACGAGGTGTCGCATCTCACGCTTTGCAAGCATAAACGTTTAAAATGTTACATGTTATCAAAATGTTCGACGTAAAACGACAAATTCATGTAATTCCAGTTCTTTTGAAAGTTCTCCACAAAAGTTCTCACATAACAAAACAAATAAATTTTAAGCAAAATTCTAAATAAATTATGCAATATATTATATATAGGTTTTTACACAAATGAAAAGCTTTCCAATTTGGTTTAATATTCTATTTGTGTAGTATACTAATTGTTCATTGATTTTTAATTTCAATTATTAAATTTTACTTGTGAATAAAATGGGATTTTTAAATTTTACAAAAATTTTGTATCTCGAAATTACATGTTTTTAGTTTTAAATCGTTAAATTATCTTCATTCTTCATGCCAAGTTAAAAAATTGTGGCGATATTTACTTTCGCGAATTTATCAGGCTTTCTGAAATAACAGCTCGCACAATGTAGAACAGCACTGTAGAAGATTAAAATTTAATTAGAATAATTTAACAAAGTAGTAAAAAACATAATCCCATTTTAAAGAAGAAGTGATTAATCTGTTATTTTCAATTTTGGAAGAAAGTCCCTCGCAGGGATTAAAAAAAATGTAGCAGTAGATTTAATGGAAGTAAATGGGGGCCATAAGAAAGGTATGTTTCTTTAAAACATTGTTATTAATTTTCTACACAGTAGATCCACATCTCCAAATACAGTTTATACATTCGCGCTCTGTATCCACGCGTTACATGAAGATCTTGTTTCATACACATACACACATATTCTTCCGTCATGACATAAAAATGCTTTTTGCAATATCTTGCAAATATATCACGCATTAGGCTTTCATTATGGCGGATGCGTAGCAACGCAGGCAACTATTAATTAAATTATTATCGCTATTAATGATGACGTAACTTGATTATAATTGCGGAGAAACAATTGATGGACTGAATATATACATGTCATAAATGCTTAAAAAGAACAATAAAATTAAAAAGTATTTTGGTTATTGATAATGATGACTTTTGTATATGTGTATGTGTGTGTAATAATTAAATCATAGTTTTGTTAAAAGACTGTATATATAATTAAAAGAAAATGCATTTGTTTATACTTGTGGATTGGTTCCATTTCAGGTACATTAAATGTATTTTAAATAATTTGATAACTAATAATTATTAATTATTAATTAATACTGATGACTAAGAGTTATATGCAGTAAAATTTAAAGTATGCAATAATATTGTCAATTACAGTTGTAATTATAATAGTTATCATCGTTTCAGTAGATCACTAAATAATTGTTAACGTTCTGAAATGAGAAATATGCATAATAAATTATTACATCAAAATATATACATATATATGCAGATGTCGAAATTTACGAAAAAAAATTAATGTATCCATCTATTATCATATTAATTTCCCTAATATCTAGCAGTATTCGCCGCAAATTAGTCGCAGGCGACATTCTCGCAGCGAATTAGCCCGTTCGTTACGTATCACGATCCATGAAACCACATTGCAGTAAATATAGTTATGCAACCTGTAAATTCCGTCGTACGTATGTAATCATGTATCCAAGATTACCACAGTCTCTCGCAGAACGATCTCGTTACCAATCTAAAGTTTATGGAAATTGCGCGCCCATAAAACGAACGATAAATTTTTTTCATTCACCCTATTGTCATTAAAATACTACGTGTTTCTTTTCCACTGGGAATGTCTTTTTGTCTAAAGTCTATTTCAGACGATCGATAACTCGAGACGTATCAAATAGCTAAATTTTTATATATTTAATCTCTTCTGTTTGGATTTTTCAATACTTGGAAAATGTTTTCATAATCCTTTCGCGAATTATAAATCGTCTGAAATCGGTTTTCCTTTTTCCCCCTGACACTAAAACTGCTTTGCCAGCTTGATCGCTTGCAAATCCGCTTTAATGTCAAAAAACGTTTCATAAACATCAATTTACAACGTTGCACATTACGTTACATTAGGAGGACACTAGCCGCCTTTATAGCCGCAGTCTAACAGATACGTGATATACGAATGGATCGAGCTGGCAAACGATTTCGTAACGATTTCATACCCTATAATTCGTTTTCTATATATGTATACAAAAAAAGAGAATAAAAATCGAAGTATGTATAAATGATGATATATAAGAAGAAAACTAGTACAATTTATAAGAAATTTATATATAAATCCTCTGAAATTTATTTTTATTGTTACAAAAATATATTTTACTTACTGTCAAAATAAAAATAATTTTTTAAAAATATTTTAAATTAAAATATAATTAAAATTAGCTATTAAATTATAATTTTTAGATTTATTTTTTCTAAATTTCTTTATAAATCTCTCTCTCTCTCTCTCTCGGTCTTGTTTTTCTAAAATTTTGAAAGTTAAATTGATTGGGAATTGTTATTCATGTAATTTGAATTCCAATTTTTACTAATTGCAATGTGTAATCATAGTAAAAAAAACCGATATCGTCCACGATATCGTCCACGCTCGACCATATTTACGTTAGTGATTGTTCTGCATTCTGAAGTATACATAACTATATACGTATACCATCTTCTTTGATCTGCCAGCTGATGATATAAAAAAGAAAAAAAGACTGAAAAATCAATTACATCTTCGTAAAACGATTGTTTTGGAATCACTGCGTTATCAATCTTTCAATATCGTTATTAATATATTCTATCTAATAATAGATCGAAATAATCTAAAAAAAAGGCTCTATTAAAAAAAATATCAAAATTATATTACGCATACTTTATTCACATACTTCGATTGAGATGGCAATATATTACAGAATATTTTATTAATTAATTGATAATGTGCATGCAATAAGATTAAATAATATATTATATTTTGTATTATTAATACTGTCATATGCCAAATTTTATCAAACATAAGAAATCATTTAGCAATATAAAATAACGATTTAAAAATATATACTGTTTCCAATTAGACATATTACTTCTTTCAAAAAATAAGAATTTTGATCAATAAAATCCCTTTTTGAGATAAATCGATCTAGTATAATTTTAATAACACTGTTTTTTTTTTAAGACTGTGCACAAAAAAATAACTAGATGATGTAGACAATAACAAAAGCAACTCACATTTCTCCATTCCTTTTAAATATTTCCAAAGATTAAAAATGAATTCGATCCAATTAGAATCGAATGTTCACTGCATTCATAAACAATATACAATAAATTATAATAAATATATAATATATGTTACGAATAATGGAACATCAATTCAACATTCTTACGTTTTATTGCTGTACATATAGGTATACTGTGTATATGTGTATATATAATATATTCTGCTTTTCATCTTTGGCATTTAGTGATTCTCTTTAATAAGATGCCCTCATAAATTTATCTATTCCGATAAAATGATTTGTCTTGCGGGAGGGATGATACGCTTTAACATTTATACACGAAGTTACTCGAGCCTAAACCAATGCAGATTTGTATTTACAATGATAGCTCGTTTAACACTAAGAGCTCGTTATTATAAATCCCTTTGATTATAACGAAACACGCTGTCGCAGCGCAATTATGTACAAAGTGATCCCCTAAACGAGTAGAACGGCTTTATATCTCCCGCCTTCCAACCCTTTTCTTTGGTCTCTTTGTTTTTCTCTTCGCTTCTGCTTTAATCGCGAATCTACAAAAATACCTTAAATCATCTTTTTAATTAAGCCTTTCATGCTTTCTTGCAAATCATTCTATCAGTTTTTTTTTTTGAGCTAATTTCGTTCTTCAGAAAAAATCCTCAAAGTACATACATATGTAACTTTTGATTAACTTCAGAAACTAATTTTTTAGCTAAACTGTATTCAATAATGTAAGTAATTAAAAGTGAAAATAACAGAGTAAAGAAATGATTCTTTTATACGCAGGCTTTAAGAGCCAAATTTTTTACTAAATTTTATAAATATATATATATATATTTGTATACGAAGTAACATTGAAATGTTTTATAGTGTCTGGTATTCATTATATTATTCATATATTCAATTTCGGACGAGCAGAAATTTAATTTGTTGCAAAAGTATATGATGTCAATTAGGACAAAATAGAAGCTGGCGTACGAATCAAATATTAGTTCGAAAGTTCATTTCGACGTTATCGGCCCACCGTTAAAATATTACTGCTGAATCGGAACATCAATCTGCTGACGGACAGGAGCCTTATTTACGGACCTGATGGAACGCTGCCGGAACAGAAATAGACCCTTGGGAACGAATGGCGAATGTGTCCCTTAAAATAGGTCGGCCGCAGGACGAAATAGGCACGAGTATGGCGTACATACTCCATTCAAATTCTCTTTGGGACTATGACCTTCTCTCTCTCGCTAATCATATTTGATATTTGCGAATACTTGATGCAAATATATGACGTCATACAATTTTGTGACCTTAGCTTTAACGACGACTTGAAATCTTTTGACGAATTTGAAACGATCTTAATTTTAATGATAAATTCTTTGTGTTTTTTTGAACAGTCTTAATTTTCATGATAAATTCTTTAAGATATTGGATTTCTTATTCTTCTTTATATTTTATATCCCTGAATTTTTTTTCTAAATGTTATCTCGAAGAGATAATCAGAAAAGACACTGTAATAGGAAGACGCGATAAGACAATATCAACGTCTTCGTAATATTAAATTGATCAAAAATTTCGATCATTTTTTCATCAACGTAAAAAGTATACATTATTTTTTTTCAAAAAGAATAGAATTTTGTCGAGCTGTGCCGCTTGTTATATTTCAAAAATTAAATTCTTTTTCAAATGAAATCTTTTCTACATTTTTTAAATTAATTCTTTAAGCTTGACATCTTCGTACGGAGAAGAATATATTATAGTATCAAATTGTTAAACACTTTTGTACTGGAAAAAACAGAAATTTTTTGATCGTCCTAATTTTTGTATTTGGAATTTAGCTCTCCTACCTGTCGTTCCGATCCTACTCATTTCTTTTATTTAGAAGATGCTCTGAGAACTCCGCTGTTACTTTTACTTCGCCGGATCGCACGATTCGTTTAAATACACGCCTCGATGTGGACATTGGTCATCTCACTATTGCGCAACTGATTGTTGACGTGCAGCTCAGACGAGGCGTTGCTGTGCACGAGGTCCTGTTTGCGATGCACCTGGCGTAGATCGCGCATCGGTCCAATCGCGCGGCAGCAGCTTTCGAGGGTTTTGCGAAAGGCCGCGCGAAACTCGCGATTGAAGTACGCATAGATCAGCGGATTCAAGGCGCTGTTGAAATAACCCACCCAGAACACCACCGCTACCACCACATCGCCGCTCTGACACGAGTCGCACAGAGCCGTGATGATGTACCTGTATCGAACAGACATTCGTAATATTAATGCATTGAATTAAACTGTACGGTGAAATTGGTTTTTTTTCGCACTGAATCAAATTTTTTTAAATTTATTAACGCATGCAATTTATTATACAATATGTATACTATAATTAAATTTTTTTTAATTAAGGAGAGATTCATAGAAAATAAATTAGTTCAGTGAAATTATTAGGAAAAATTATATACAATTTTAAACACATTTGAATTTATAATAAATATTGTTGCATGATAAATCATGTAGTAATTGCTACACACATCGTATATGAAACCTCTTTTTATTTCGATATTTCATAATGATGTATTTAACCTTAAGTATATTGCGCTATCTTCCGTAAGGAGTTTTTAGATGCATATCGTGCATCTGGACATATATAATCATTTATCATATATAATAGTTATGATTTGTCATATGTGATTATGACATCATCGTGATTATCATTAAATATTAAATAAACTATAATAATAATAAAACTATAATAATGTAAGAATAAGAAAAAGATATGTGTTTTACGTATACCGCGTAAAGTTTACTTTACGAATATTCAATGTATCCGTACACATAGTAACCATCTGTATACTGCGGCGGAAAGGAAGAAACGAAATATCTCATTTTCTGTCGGCGTGACCTACATGCACCTGACGTCGAAATTGTTTCCATCGACAAGGGAAGAATGGATTTACAGGCTTCCAGAGAGGAACGATCCACCTCTTCGCGATCTCTCTTGAACCGCGTTGTTATATGATTTCCCCCTTCCTCTCTCCATTATCGATTTGAAAGGAGGCAAATAATGTAGAAATAACTGTATTGAATCGCTCAATGTTAAAATGCCGCGATTCTAAAGCTAAAAATAAACCGACTTCTTCGGAATCTGCTCTAAATCTACTGGGAATCTACTTACAACTTTTCTATTTCTAAATGAGATCTTTTCACTCGAGCAGATGAAAAATTTAAATAAATATCAAATAAGTTTTGGAAAGCAAGCTGTATATTCTTGAATTTTTATCTCGAATTTTTATTTCTAAACAAAATGAGTAAGTAGACTAAAAACAAAATAAGTAGGATTTGTAAAAAAGATTCTAAAACATATGATTTTCAATGTGACGGAACTTTTGATAACTATTTCTCTTTTCATTTGTTATTAATTAAATAAAATTTTAGACAAATCTCACACTTAACTTTTATTTTTAATACACTGTCTATAAGAAGGCATAAAAATTAATTAAACTCTTCCCATAAAACGGTATGACATCGCGATATTATATTTTTACGCCCATTTACATTGTTGATCGATATAAATCGAACTATGTGTCTCGTATCAGTGTATTAAAGCATTAGCTAAGAATAGAATGGCTATCGGTTAAGGTCAACTTTCTTTCTTTCTCTCTGCCCATGTGAATGGCTAAAGTTCTTTACATCGAGATAGTTTCTCATTGACCGTCGTGTGTCGTTCAATTCCTTTAAAACTTTTATCCACGTTACTCTTTCTTTAACGATGACCGGCACAACATAATTGCTACACAAATCGATACTTGATTCCCTTTGCCTACTTTTTATGCAATAGCCTGCACCTTAATTTATTCAAGACGATTTTTCATGCAATAGGCTCTGCATTAGATCGATAAATTATCAGTGATAATATAGCACGAGATCACATACATTATCTCAATATATATAACGACAGAAAATATTTCATTCTAAAATTTATTCCTAAATGATAAAGATTGATAGTGCATGTAATAAAATTATAAATCAATTTTTCTGAATATATTTATATATTCGTATTATATTGTAGATTATCCAATATATGTATATATAAATAATCTTTACAAAATTTCTTCGTGTTGGTTACGTTGACAGATTAAATTTATCCTAAGAAAATATTCGCATAGTGCAAGTAGTAACATCCTAAGACGTGTCAGACGGCGACAAAAGGAATCGAAAAAGCTTGGTGGGCAAGAATGGAAAAGTGGGTCAAGGATTTGCCCCGTAATAAGGCCAGGCGAAGAGGGAAAGAGAGAAGTAGAGTATTGGGTTGTATTATTCGGCGGAATAATGGGAACAGAGATCCGATTCGCGAATATATAGGAAAATTGATAGCTGTATAGTATAGAATTTAGCGGCGATATATTGGTGGAATCGCGCGACGAGAAATCAATTCCATTGTTTTTCCGACGAAGCGATAGAGTTGGTGGAACCACCAACAACAGTGTAATGACAATTGATAACGAGCAAATAATCGAAAGCTATGAATTGTCCCGCTTCTTCCACGCGTTTTCTCTTCGATACGTCCCAAGGTATTACGCCACCTATTATTATGCGATTACGCATTCTAATTCACGCTTTTTCTTCGTCAAACGATTGATGTAGGAATTGAAGTAATATTAATAATGTGAAATAATATAAAATAGAGAAAATACTTATAAAAAAATGTGGAATGTAAAAAATATATAGAAAATGTTATGTTTTATAATATTAATAAGAGATTTTTTTATTAGAGATATATTGATTTCCCGAAATTACAAAAGGTTGTAAAATGCTGTAAAAATATATAAATTTAACACAAAATAGCTAACAATAAGTGTAAATATCGACGAAAAATTCTCTCAAATGAAACCTCGCGGATCACCACATTTTACTTTAACGTGGATCACTTGAAAGATCAAAGAGATCGCGAAAGTGCAACAAGATTCGAAATATGAAACTGGTTGAAAATCGATTAAACTGAAGTATACGGAAGCATTTAGCTTTTCCTCTTATAAGCTCGCTAGATTTCGGATCGATTCGGATTACCGCGAAACATGACAACTGCCCTTTTCTTTCCCTCAGCCGTCTTCCAAATTATTGAACTTCTTTGACGCCCGCAGGGAATTTTTCACGAACTAAGAAGCCACTAAGTGATTACATGGAAAAACACTTTGATGCGTTCATATTTTGAGAGGCTAATGTTATCATCCCAGTTTTCAAATAGAGAAATATTATCTTATTTATTATTTTATTTACTTAAGGCTAACAATTACTGATATAAAATATACTGAATACATACATATTACTGAATAAAAATTACTGATTTAATCGATAAAAACTATTTATTTACTTTCTTATGTTAATTTTTTATTTTCTTATTTTATTATATAATTTAAGCTCACTAAAAAATATTAATTAACGTGGAAGATGTTCAAAATTAACATAATTTGACTATTCAACATGTTGACTGATCAACATGTATTTTAGATTAAACTTTATTTTACATACAATTTCGAAAATAAATTGAAATTATTAGTAAATTGTCATTTCCGTGTAAATATTAATTAACAATTTAATAAAACAAGACAAATAAAAAATAAGAGAAAAGTAGGAAAAACATTTTATTTTTCATTCAATTTTTCAATATGAATAGTTTTTATCGGATATCAATATAACTGGTTTGCAACAGATATAACTGTTTGTTTTTTTAAATCCTGCACAATATATTGTGTCTCGTAAAACAGCAACGTAACCATTCATATCTATTAAATGTGAGCGATGAATGTTTATCGCGCGTTAAAAACCCGTAATAAAAGTTTTGAAAACTAGAATAATCAGCTAGAAAAGATATAAATTCATATTTTCCGTTTTAAATGTGTTTCTCGCTCATGACATTACAATAAAATAAATACATATTTATATACGTACAAATATTCTTATTAAAAAAATTTTTACTTTGAATATATACACATACAGCTTACGCGATTCCTTCGTTAATAAAGTCTGATTTTATTGAAAAAGTCCTGCATTAAGAAGTTAAAATTAGAAATGACAGAGACTTTCGGTTTTTCGTCGTCGTCACAAGTCTATTGTGATATGTCGTCACGCCACTGCGTTATATTTCGAAAAGAGGCACTTGACACACACCGGAACCACCCTTTCTCCGCTTCGAGGTGGCTGCACACAACCCTCTTCTCCGTTGCAAATCTCCGGAGATCGCGGCTGTATACACTACTTTTCTCTATCGATCGCGGCTCTCCATATAACCGTCCGACCAACCGACTCTCACCTCCTTTCCGCGTTACTACACCCTCAGGAATTTTGGGGGCGACACGGCGCAATATTCCTCGATCTTTCGCTTTCGCGTTCCGATATCGTTCGATAATAATCGTCAAATAGACGATTCCTCGAGATTGACCTCGATTGATACGTATCCTCTTCGGAAACTTTCAGCCACCGTATATAGCGTATACGTACGTTATGAAGACATATATATATATTCGTATATACACATACATATATACACACATACATACATACATGTATGTTATGAAAAGAGATTTCTCAAATACTTATAATTGCAATTCTTTGTATACACGGGAAATGACGAGTAATTTGGAGATAATCTCTTTGTCGGAAATTACGAATGAATTGTCTATTTATATTATTATGCACAATTATCCAATTATTAAACTCTCCGTAATATGTGTATCTCTCAAAAGATATTTACCGCGATGAAAGAATTACTTAATTTTCTGTGCTCATGTGAAATCTCTGACGATTCTATAGAACTTTGATGAATGCACAAACAATTTCTCGAACGTCTTTTTATACAATCATCTGTAATTTCATAAAATCACATATAATTTCATAAATTCACGATAATTTTATAAAATCACGATCGTTCTTCCAAAAAAAGAATTAATTGATTCGGTCACTGATGATTCGCGATGGCATAACATTATTCATCATGATTACGCTTTATTTTAAATTTTCATTATATTCGCCAACATATAATTATTCCTTGTAAAACTTTTGTTTATATTTTTATCTACTTATTTAGTATTGCTCTGTATTTTTATCAATATGTCGATATTTTTCTATAAATTATATATTGCATTCGATGACAATATTTCTCATTCCAAAAAAACTGTTGAGTAAATGAGATTGCTCTTTATTAAGCAATTAGCGAACGTTGTAGTTGGTGTATACATTATTTTCTTCTCTTCTTTTTTTTCGCTTTTTGCATCTCACGTTATTTGCACGAAAACGGAGCAAAATAAAGATGCATCCTACATGCGCTACATCTCGCGTAATTCTGTTTACGTTCAAAGTTAATTATCAAGTTTCAACACTATTCTCTCACCGAAAACATCCATCTCTAAGATGCTTCACTAAACGAAATATTTCTCTCGATGAATTTTTCATCGGATTCAAAATAAAACAGAACATTTGTCAGTATCTTTTTCTTTAACAATCAATATTAAAAGTTAGCAAGCAATATTAAAAATTAAAAAAAATAGTATGTATTACAAAATGAGATGTTGTAAAGTCATTTTCTTTTTTCAAGTTGTAGCACAATAATTAATTTTAGCATAATAAGATAATTAAAAGATTTGTAAAAAATGAAAGGATTATACTAGTCCCAATGGGTGTGCGTGTCTCTTAAAGTGTTTAAAAATCCTCTCGAAGATAACGCAACGTCACGCCAATTTGCCTCGCATATATTCCACTCATGTAATTAACGAAGCGAACACGAAGCAAATACGAAGCTAACATACTGTACACTGTTTGGTAGGAGAAAATAACGTTAATTATCGTGACAGATTGAACGCAACATGTGATACACACTGATAAGAAAAACAATATTTTCATCATGTACTATATCTTGTTTTATTTTTTATTAAATTATGTATCTGCAATTCAGACTTTAATAAGTACCGAAAGAAATAATTATACTCTGTTATTTAATTCTTTATGAAACAATAACTTATTTTCCTATAAAAAAATGTATAATTACTAAAACCAAATAACATTTTAATTCTAGAAAAAATAGAGAAACAAGGAAAAAATATTATAATAGAAAATAACAATATAATAAAATGTAATAAAAAAAGGAAAAAAGAGAGAAAGAAGGGGGAGGGAGAGAAAGAGGGGAGGAAGCTGATATTACACTTGCGTCTCAAGAATAATGGATATTTCCGCGAATAAACTTGAAGGAGAGAAAATTGATATTGAATGTACGTTACCAAAGAAAGAAAGGCAGCCAGCAAGCCAGAAACGCCGACATTATAATGCCGAGGGTTCTAGCTGCCTTCCGCTCTCTTTTCATTTTACTGCTGCTAGTTATCGGCGGCTCTTCCGGCTGCGGTTCGGGCGATGATTGGTCCACGGTCGGCAGAGATGTCAGACCAGCCGAAATCCCGTTGATCTGCAGATGTTTATTTAGCAAAGCGGCCGCAACTTTGCTCCTAAAACATAAGTAAGGTAATCGAATTATTTTAGAATAAATAACAATTGTATAATTATATCTAGACACGAATAAACCCTAAGTAAATATTCTTATAAAAATTAATAATTTTTCTTTATTAAATTTCATCATTTATTACGTTGCATGCTTTTCGTCAAATAATTATTATACGATTTCTCTTTTCTCTGTTTAAAATCGTGTCACTGATGTTTATTCAACTTCGACCTTCTCGACCACGAGTACGATGCACTGTACTTTTATCACCACTTGGCCGTTATCCAAGTTTACTTCATGCTACCTTTTCGGCCTCCTAAACCACATGAATTTAATGTCTTCCCGACATACGATTATTTTATTGTTACTTCCATTTTGAAATTCGCCGCAGTACAATTGAACAGGCTTGAACTCTGACCTTCCGACCTAGATTTTTCATCGCAGCTTGATGAAAAATTTTACAAGAATTAAGAATTAAAAAGAATTAAAAAGAATTTTAATATTTTATTGCTAAGCCATGAGAATTATTTTATTTTCATCTTATGAAATTATTTTTACCCGATTATTTTATTACTATTGTTATTATGGGACGATAATATAATACGTAATAATAATAATATAATAATTTGATACAACAAATATTAAAATTAAAAATGGAATATATAATTTTCTTTGTACTTTGAAAATTAGAATTATTTTTGGATTAGAACTGGAATAACTGGAATTATTCGATGCTGAAAACGTATATTGTACACATCGTGTGTTTGCCTTTATACTATGATACATACGTATAATCTAGAAAATTACGCGTATGTACTTGTTGGTGCGCTTTTGCATTCAAATATTACATTCGTTATTCGATTTAGTTACTTCGCCCGCGCGATTTAACAACGTCCATTTCATCGCACTTACTGCGATTCACAGGCAAATGCAACTTTGAATTAAACTCGTGTTCGCAAGAATTGATATCACAAAATATTTGCAAAATAAATTCAGACTTAAATTATATATCCATAAATCGAAAGAAAAACATTTTGCTATATTTTATTTTATTAGAAAGAAAAACATACATTGATAAAATTTTTAAAAAGAATATCTTATTATTGACTTTCATTTACTTTTATATTCTCGTTTTAAGTCAATTATATTATTTGATTATTTATGTTTTACATATTCTTATTGATATTTTATTTATCTATCATTTTAAATATAGGTTTTTTTTAGATAATATCAAAAATACCGTCGAGATAATAATTATTTACTCTTCTGAGATGTCTCATAAACGAGAAAATTAAAATTAGATTTTATTCATAATAAAGATTTGCATTCGTGATAAAAATTCCAAAAATATCGGCGATGCAATTACGAATAAAACGCTGGAAAATCAAAGTTTGCGAACTTTGAATCACTAATTAGCATATCCTAAATAAGTAGTTTATAAATGAGTAGTTTACAAATAAGTAGTTTCCCTCATTACTGAAGGCAAACGCAATTAAACTTTAGTAGTTTACCGGCATATCCCGTTATGCATCAGCTCAGAAATCCACGTAGATACTAAGCGCAGATATTAATATCCTGATATAATATATTTAGAGAGATAGAGAGAGAGTGTGTGTGTGTGTGAGTGTGTGAGTGTGTGTATGTGTGAGTGTGTCTCTTCAACATGCATACAATATATTTTGTATCAAAAGTAGTAAAATTTTCTCTTAATTAAGATAATTACAATAATCAGTACACAAATCTTTTCTTACAATCGTTGTCTTTAAGATAATTAAAAATTTCTATGTTTTATTATTTACTCAAAAATTTACTAAATTTAAGATTAATCTTATAACTCGATAAACAGTTTGTACAATTAAAAACTTGAGATCAAATAGAGCTTCCATATTACTTCAGACTTCGGTAACTATAACTTTTAACAAAAAGAATATTGTACAAATCTTTTGTTTTAGCTGCGAACTCGAAGTTACGTTCGTTCTCGAAACAGGTACAAACTTGGAAGATGCTTCTCGACTAAGCTTTTTTTTGTAAACACTCTACAACATGGGGAGAGCGTGGAAAAAATTGGTTAAAGCTAAATTTGATATTGAAAAGATTCGAAACATTCATAAATAAACGATCATGGTATTTTCGCCCGTAAAAATATTTCGTCTTCCAAAGTTCAATTTCTTATATTTATACTTGATCGATTATAACATCTTAGATGATGTGTTAATTGCTGAAATTGTCATTATCAAAACGTCAAGATCAATTTCAGGAATTATTATTTCAATTACATCATTATTTAAATCTATGTACCTTAATGTTTAGTTTTTGTATTTATACTTATTTTTCTTATTTTCTTCAATTTAAATTTACTTTTCTCAATGTTATGATTTTACAAGGAACGTAAGATGCTGATTTTAAAAGCTGAATAAATATATAATTTGCGACTTCTGTTGAAACAATGCGCAGTATATTCATCTTCATTAAATCGAGACCTGCAGCCGCATTACACTTGATCTAGAATATAGGTACATTTAACCGCTGCATAGTTATGCGCGGTATTTCGTTGCCATACGGATAGTCCGATCGTAATTCGCGCGAAATAAGGCCGCCGATAGCGACGGCGGCGGTGAAATATCCTTCACAAGATTATCACGGCGATCATTTATCGTCTATGCAATTACGTTAAATGAATGTTTAACGTAGCAAACCCTGAATGCATTTTAACATATGCCCGTAATAACAATTTTTGTTGATGATGAAAGATTGTTAAGTGCAACGATAAATTTATATATTTACTAAAAATAAATATCGGTGAGATATCAATTTTCTTGATAGAAAAGAACGGAATCTACATATACTTTTATGTATACAGGCAATAGAATAGAAAATCAGTCGGTTGGTCGTGAAAACGAAGCAAATGGATGAAACTTATGATTGCAAAGTTAGAATATGAAATAAAGTATACGGCTGCTGGAAATGGCAAAAATCGCTCATAAAAGATAGTCGACAACGCAATTTGGAAATACCCTATAGGGTATTCAATCACGATATAACCAACGAAGAAGAAAAGAAATTTTTCGCGTAAAAAACGAATAAGAAATAAAATAGAAATATATAAATGTAGTATTAAAATATATTCCGTATATAATATTATATAAATATAAAAAATATATAAGATACATAATTATAAAAAATATTATAATTGAAATTTAAAAGATGTAAAATAATGTAAATACATTTAAGTAATTATTTAACTGCTATTTCGAAGAAAAGATAATCTTATTAATTTTTTTCAAAGAATATAAACATCTAAAATTGTTTAGAGATTTTAATACACGCAGTACCTACTTCTGATTCGCCGAGTGTACGGCGCGACGAATTCATGGGAATCTTATCTCACTGAGAAAACTCGCATCCGACACGATTCGATAAGCTGTAAGCACACACAGTGAAGAAGTTAGGGTAAAAGCTTTCTTCATCTTTTGCTTTGATCCAACTCGACTTTACTTTTCGAAACTTTTTGCAGATTAGATTACAAGTTTTCTTTGATGTGAATATCCGTTTTTTTCTTTTTTACGAAAATAAGTAACCGATTGAACCAGGTCGTCCAAGATTTTTAGTAAAGAACCGGTGAAAAAAACGAAGTGAAAAAAAAATTTGACTTCCACTTCAGTAATGTTATAAAAGAAGGATCATGCTTGAAAACATCTCGGATTTCATGGCTGATAAAAGATAATAATAAAGGAATGTCCATATATGAATTATTATCTAATGGATTATTTTATTCAACCTTAGAAAAAGAATCTGTCTAGGGTCAATAAAATTTATAAAAATTTTAAATGTATACAAAAAGTAATATTACAAGCGCTAAAAACGTATCGTACATATCGAAACAAAATCATACATCATACGATGCTTTTAACAGTTTCTATAATTGTCAGATAATTATTTTCTTATATAATTATTTCTTATCATTTGCATATTAATTGTATGCGTGTATATTAATTTCTTCATATTTTAATAAAATTAAAAAAATTATGAATATTTCTTCTCTTATTTACTGTTGTAAATTATTACATTATTGTTTAAATTATAATATGATTATTACATTAATGTCTGATGTAACGAGCAGAATGTGAAAGATTAATGCGTTGCTATGTTACGTCTTATCGCCCTGGGAATATATCGCGTTGGTATTTTAGCCAACCCTCGGAACAGTTCGGTAACGTTTCGAGGTCTTCCGAAGCGAGGGCTTATCCCGATTTAAACAAATGCGTCGCAAACTGCGCCTCTCCTTTTTCAACATACACATCGCAGTCTATGCCGCGTGCGCTATTTGCAATTCTTTTCAACAAATCTTCACGGCGCGCGTGACCTACTTTCACTACTAGCCTCCGGAACACATCTCGAAATCCCACACAAACATACGCGGCGAATTGATATTAGCCCGAGGACTTTAGCTCGTGACGGTAAAGTAGGCCGTCTGGAAATCTCATGCGGCCTGTTTGGACTATAGTATAATTACACTACCTGCAGTATATATGTGTACTCGTATGTAATAAGCAGATTTTACTACGTTTCGTTTTAAAACTTGTAATAAATATAGTACATGGAAGAAAAGTATTTGCATAATCCATGCTTCTTGAAGTCATCTATGAAAAAGTGCAAAAAGAAAACGTTGCCTCAAAATGTTTCAACAAATGTACTAAATAAATGAAAACGATATAAGTATTATAATAAAAGGCTTTCCATTAATATATATATTATTTCTTTCGTACAAATTTCTCTCCAAGAAAGATAGGAATTATGCCAATATCTTTTTAAGTAATTTTATAATAACTTTGGTTTCACAATAAATTCATGATAACATTTACAATAAATTAAGTTCATCATAGATTAGAAATTTTTCTATGAGAAAAAATATTTATGGGTAAAAATATTTAAAATTTCGTCAAAAATAACAATTGATTATCCTGTCTATTATAATTTATGTTTACACGAAATGTATGATAAGTAGTTTAATTATTATACTTGATAATATTTAGTATAGCTTAGTGATAATTATCGTCTGTTAAAGTATAGGATAACGAACACTTCATGTTGTCGTAACCGCAATCTTCGCCGTTGCCATTAACGATGACCGCACGTAATTGAACTTCGATAATCGTCCGATGCGCAACTGAGTTTAAGATCATTAAATATTAAACTCATTGTTCATAATTGATAAAATCGCATCACTAGTCGACAATCGCAATTGATAATCCAAAATCCTAAAAGGAAAAGTAATAATTTTCTGTGTAGTAACATAAACAGAAAACTGGAATAATCAATACAACATGTAAAATAAAACTTTAAATATATTATAGAAGAAAAATTAAAATATTAACGAAAAGCGATATGATGAAAAGCAATGAGTAAAATCATTATATATCCTTTTAAAGTTATTTTAATGAACTAATTTATTTATAAATAATTCCCATAATATTGCGAAATATAATATCAAGCATTATATTGATGTGAATTATCATGAATTTATTACGGTTTAAGCAATATATTTAAACATCACAATACTACCAACAATTTCCTGTAAAGTTGCGCATTTTTCTCATTTGCCACGACTCGCAAATGCGTCCACTGGGACTCATTGAGGAAAAAGTAGTCATTGACGAGCATTTCTTCAGTGGAGGGGGAGCGGAGCCCGCGTGAACTTGGAAATTGGTGAGCGACATCGGAATTGCTAAAACGATTCCGCCACCAATTCCGAAGCGAGGAAGAACGTGAGTTACCGTATATATTCCGAGCACTAGGAAAGCAGGAGGAAATAGCGACTGGTATTCGAAGGCTAGACGCAGCCTGCTGCTGGTTCGAATTGAAGATGGGGTGAATTGTATGGAAAGCGGACCTCCAAGACCGGATTCTCACAATTGAAAGTCTGACCCGCAAAAGATTATTTTCTCAACTCTGCTTTCTTAGGAATATGTACATGCACATATTTTTCATCGTGACATTGTGCAAATAATAGTTTGAAAATTGCTTTTCCTTCGAAAGCAACAGTAACAGAAGAATAACTGAAATACATATTATGATTATAATGAGATTTCAATTTAGCTTTAAGCCGAAAATCTCACCCCCCCCCTCTCTCTCTGTGCTAATGTTTATTAAATTAATCCTAGTTTAGTAATTTAATGTATTGTTTTAATAACGTTATTGATAAAAATAGCATTTATTCGGAATAATAAAATTATATAATAAAAGAAATTTTATTTTTGCAAAATAATAATGAAATGAGAGCCATATGTTTTATATTCAAAAGAAACTTAATATTTAATAATTTGAATTGGATCTTAGGGCTCGAACAGCGACGTTCGATTACAATGTAGATGATGATGTCTAAAGCTCAATTATCGAGGATTTAAGCTAAAACGCATTCCGTTTCCAGAGAAAACTCTGATAATTCTTTTGACGACGAACCGTCAAAAGCCAATTTGCACACGTCTTCGATTGATAATGAACTTCATTGGCTTACAATTCAAAAAGTGATTCAAAGAAACGGATTCTGATTTAAAGATGTGCATGGCAGATTTCTTTCGTGACAATTCCTTAGTTTTAGCATATCAAAGAGAACGAAAGATACATCTGCATTTTTCTCCGGCGTTTTATTCCGGAAAAAAGCTACTCTATCGCAAAGATAATGATACATCGAAAGAACTACAAGAAACTCTGCTTGAAATTCAAAACTATTCATTGTCAGTATACATCATATAAAAATGTAATGTTATTTTTCTATGCGCGTTTTATTTCATCAGATAAAAAAATTAATTTTTATCTATCAGATGATAAACAATAAATCACAATTAACGTAAAATATTTTGAAGAAAATGAATTATAAATTTAGAAATATTTGTTCGTAGTAATATAACAATTTTCAATATAAAACGAGCTGACAGCATGTAAATTATGCTTAGCTCTGAATTAAAATTTTAAGCTTTTAAGACTTCAAATTAAGATCTTAAACTCTAAAAATTTTTAATTAAAATACTAAACTTTAGATTACATATACTTTTCTCTCTGAAAAGATTAAATCAGATCAGTTAATGAAAGTGTTCGTTAATAGAGAGTACAATAGATGTATATTATGTAAAAATGAATAAACGTATGATCCGCGGGATCGAAAAGCCGCTATAATAGCCATCAGTTACACTCAACGTCGATCAAACTCGATCACGCTAATCTCATGCATCACGGACAAAATTGGCGAACTCTTCGTGACACGTGTTATTATCGAGTGGCAGCTGATGTCGTGCTGCGTGTCTGACCACAGTCGGGTCTCTTCTACTTATGGCTAGTTAGATGCGGCAGTTGATATTCCGATCGATCTCTATAGCATATCGTCTTTCTTGTCGTAAACTTTGCGAAAACTTAGACCACACATATATACATACAGAACGTATTCTTTCCGTAGGAATTCCACAATCGATTTATAGTTGGTTGTTTCTCAAGGGAAATGTCAAGGAATTCTCTATTTTAAAATAAAAGACTCATAGTAGAATTAACAATAAGTTTTAAAATTAAGTTATATATATTTATATATGTGTGCGTATAGGTATACGTGTATCCACTATATATCTATCTATCCATCTATATATTAGAACTTTTAATTTGCTATAAGCATTTATTTTCGATTGTTAATTGTTTCAATCTAATTTCATAAAATTTAAGAAAATATTTTAATTTAGAGCACTTAGCTTAGGATTTTAATTTGTCGATAAATTTTAAAATAATAACAATTAAAAATAATAAAAATTTATTTAAGATCTGCGAATGCAATTGAGATTTAATATTAATTTCGAAACATGATCATTGTTAGCGACATTATTGACCGTTCAAGATTATTAGGATTGAGAAATTACCTAATTTAATTTTTTTTTTCGTACAGTTAGTATTGACTGCATATTGTAGTTATAGATGAGGAGCACGTGCTCCATTATAGTGATCGTAACTACTGCAGCTGCAGTTGCTCGAAACATTGAGCTAAGAGGAAAGTTTCGTCGTCAAAGTGAACAATGCATCGTGACGAGGAAACTGATAAGCAAGAATAAAGTTTCTGTTAAATTTACGAATTTCTTAAAAAATATAAGGAAGATACAGAGAAAGAAAGGAATTCGATAGGAAATTTATTCTTGTATGTCACAGTTAGATAGATAGATGATTTTATCTTGGAATATAACTTTTCTAAGACTCAAATCAGTAATAATAATTAATCAGTATAAAGCTCTTTATTTATAGAGATTATATATTGATATAATAATAATTAATATAATAATAAAATATATATATTCCCCTTAGAAATATAATTATTAATTTTATTATTTTCTATTCCTTATTTGTTCATTTATAGTTTTCTTGAGAAATACACAAAATTACAACACATTCTGACATTTATAGTTCGCAATTCTAAGATAAGCGAAATAATTATTGAAAAATAGCAATGTAATCTAATCATCAATGTCGATTTCGTATGGCTAGACCAATTTCCTTCCGGGATATTTCCGCGCAAGCTGTCGTCCTTTGCAAGTTCGTATCCTTTTAAGGATAAGACCGGGAAAAGCGAGGAGTAATGAAAGTGACAAGGCAGACAGGTCACGAAGTAAGTAATAATCTTTTAGATTAAGGCCAGAGGAACTGCTAGATAATCCTGGAAAGTTCAATTTCAAGCCGCTAAAGGAGCCATCTCTCCCTTCCTCTCTTGCCAATTCGAAAGGCCTTACAAAGAGATGGAACTCGCGAAATGGAACTCACTAGAGAAAGAACATCAAAGCATAATTATGTTAAACAGTTTCTGTGGGGGATTGCAGACATTCTTCCATCATAACACTTTCTATAAATCCTGTCATGTAATAATAAATACAATTAGATACGCGATATGTGTGTGACAGCTGGATGCTTGACATTTGCGTCGATCGCAATATTCGCGCAAACTAGAACAATAATTATGTGTTTTCCTCGTTGATTATAATCGAGTTTGTTTCTCAATTATTCGAAATTGCAAAGTCAAAATACAAAGCCGATTATATTATTATAATATTACCAAAAGTATAAATCTAACAATAACTAAACTTCCTTGTATGGATAATCTATGATCGCGATGGTATTTGTGATATTCATGGATTTCCCGACAATATAACGCGAGAGGCATTGCATTCGTCATGAGCGTAATAATTATGCGCGATTAATAGCAGCGATAAAAGCTATATGTAAAGCCAGTGACGTAAAGCTTGTCATCGATAAGTTTGTATAACTCATATACGATACGCTTTTTTTCAGGCTTGCGCGTACGATTACTGTGTAAAAATACATTACGATAACAATATTATTATTATTAACATGTCACCGGTCTTTTCAATAAAACTCCAGATTGATGCAAATTAAATATTTTTTAATTTAATTTAATTTGACGATTTCGGGACTTATTTGCGTTTTTTATTAGTTTACATCTTATTTTATATTTATTTTACAATTAGTCCGATTCGTTTACCGACTTTATTGAACAAAATTTACAAGTCAATTAGAAAAATTAAAGTAAAGTAAATTGGAAAATAAACTTTAAATAAATTATAAATTTAAAAAAGTTCTGAATATATATATATAAATTAATAAATATAGATATTAAAGAAAATATAATATAAATTAAATAAATTAAAGAAGTTGAATTTTTTCTAAGAAATAAAACATTAAAAAGAAATTATTAAAAAAACTTTCCATTTTTAATGATATAATTAGATATTGTGCAACTTTATCTTATGATGCTCTTTCTCGCACTTGTAGTGCATTTCTCAGGAAATATGGTTCGAGTCCCACCATGTTTAAGAAACAGACGGAACTTTAAAGCGAGGCTGCTGTTCTGTGATTGCAACCGCGGTTCTTTCACAGACATACTGTTTCGACGACAACGAAAGCTCCGCTTTGTCTCATTCTGCTAACGGAAGAGACAGAATCAAGAATGGATATCTTGCCTCGAATACGTTGCCTCAAAACACATGACAATATCGCTGTTACTGTATAGACGAATGCATTATAGAGAAACCGCAGGGCATATTTTTCAATTGTACAAATTATAGAATGTTACTACGAATCGTATCTGTCTTAAATAAAGAGACAATATTAAAGAATTAATAATACATTGCACGACTTCTTTTTAAAACATTATATATCAATTTGATTAATTGAAAATACATTTTAGCGTTTAATGAAACTGTGAGGCATTTATTTATTTTTCATATTACTGCTTAAAATGGTTAAGTGAGTAAAGTGATTAAAGCGACGACAATAGTATGAATTACGTTTGGCTACTGGAAATTTGGCTACGCTGGAAATAATCGCGAGAACAAGGATTAATATTGCACGTAAGGAAAACATTCATTTACAGCATCGTCCGGACCCGACGAATTCTCATTTTCATTCGAAACACCGAGGTGTGATTCACGACCGGAGGATAGATGGTCATGTCTGCACCTGAAATTCGCCTGGACCTGGCTAAACTACAGAAACGGTCCACAACGGTGAGATTAATGGCGGTGTGTCAAGCGCGGAATTGCGTAACAAGTTCATCCCAAGGAGAAACGGATTCGGGATTGCCACGGCAATTTAAAACGCTTCGCTGTAATTCGCGCAGTAGCCTTAATCCGCGAGTTAACTTAATCTTCGATAAAGAAGAACGGTTCAGATAAAACTCGCCCACGTGGAGAAAATAACGTTCGAAACTGATCTTAAAGGACAAAGAACACTTTTTATTTGAAAAATAGAGTTTTTTTTAACCATTTCTCATCAAGTTAATCTTAGCTATTTGCCAAGCGAGTTTCTTCATATTTTTTTTTTTTTTAATTAAATTAAGAGGATTAATATGTTTCTTTAAATTATCGTTTTGCTTCCGCTTGAATATGAATTTCTAGTTATTTCGGTAATTCGGCCACATGAAAAATCCGGCATAATAATAAGTCGCGAAACTTAAACCAATTAGAGTTGCAGTCATTTTCACAGAATTCTCTACGGTATCCCGTTTCCGGATGGATTTCATATAAATGCCGCTGTATAAATTTCTGCGAAATTTAAAATGGAAACCAGAACAACCAAAAACGAGAAAATCGAAAAAATTTAATTACGTCTTTTTACATCATCTCCTCTTTATTATTCCGTCGTCTGTTCATGCTTTCTGCAAACGGTGCGCCCTTTACAATCGCGATGTTTAAGATGACGATAAAAATAAAGCTATTGTTTTTCCACGCGTTCCGTTTCGAATCGTTTTCCCAATGGAAAATGATTTATTGATGGCAATTAAATTCAATCGGAACTTGCGTTTTTTCACATCCTGGCAGTGTCGAAAAAAACCTCCGGCTTACGATCCGTCGACATTTCGGAAGCACAAATTTTTTGACTTCCGGACATTTTGAAATTATTTATTTTTTGTCAAGGGAAATCGAGGAATTTCAAAATGTATATTCAAAAGTATACTTTAACTAGGAAAGATTCTTAAACTTTGACATATTTTATTCAATAAAATTATACAATTTATGAAAAATGTATGATGAATATACTATTAAATGATATTTTATTGTATTACTAGAAATTATTAGAAAATATTTCATAATATCCGATATTATCACTGACAAATAATAGCAACAAATGCGATTAAATATCTGATAAAACTTAATGAAGCGATGTTTATAGTATTTAACAAGATTTAGTTATTTTTATAGGAGCAATAAAAGAGAGTGATTTTAAACCCTTTCATTTGTTATTAATGTTGTTAATTATGATATAATTAAAATGTACTGATGATTCATTGAAAATTTTCCTTTATACTTGCATGGACAGTGTAGAGACACTACTAACTCGAGATTCCACCACCGCAATTTGCATAACTCTTGTCAAAGTTGCTCTGAACCTATATTGTTTACCGCTAACTGCACGCAATGACCTACAGCTTCAAGTTTCGAGACAGAGGTTGTACCGAAATTGCGTTGGAAGTTTAGGGAGCTACATTGTGTTTACGCATTTCCCTTTATATCATAAATAGCAATTGTTTGAGAAGTGCATAGCCAATAATTTTGCAAAGAAAAAATCATTTTTGAAATTATTTTATTTATGTTATAGGAAATTTTAGATAAAGGAATAATAAACATTAAATAGAATTAAAAAGTAATCCATACTTGATTCTTTCTCGATTCTAACTATGCATATTTTTTAAATAACATTTATCTGAAAATGTTGCAACATTGACAAGATAACACTTTTATATGGAAACTAGTAATTACAAGTTATTACAGTACGTATTAAACAAACTTCGAAGTGTTGTTCAAGTAATGTCATAATTATACGAACATATAATTAATGTGTACTTATCCACGTTCGATTTAATTAACCGATGCGATATTAACCTTACGTGTATTGCGCAAAGTTCTAATTGCACCTGCGGGTGTACATATCGATTTACTCGGATACAAACTCTCTCCCTCGATATAGCGAAAAATAAAAATACACGAGTGAACCGGAAATACTTCGTCTTGCAGAGACGCGCATTATCTGCGCTCTCGCTTGTTAATTAAAACTTAACAGGATGCTGCAGCACGTACATCGTGTCGTATTATGCAGCTCTACATAATGGTGCACTTAGTCCGAAATAGATTCGCTCGACGATAGCAGACGTTAAGTACAAGATTAACGCACCACTTATCAGCAAGTGACATATTTATTGAAAATTCTTATAGCAATTTTTTATTTTCATATTTCTTTAGCTGTAATTAACCTCATTAATTAATGAAATAATTAACGTAATTAAATTCTTTCTGTGATTTGCAGATTCATAGTTTAAGTTCTTCCTGGTGTTTGGTTTCATCAGCAGCTACTAGTTTCTTACAAATTCTTTTATTTATTTTATTTTATTAATATTCTTATACGGTTTTTCTCTAAACTATTTTTTTAATAAATTTATAATATTTTACAATGTCCCACTGACAAATCATTGCGAATTTAAAGCAAAAATAGGATTAGAATTTATAATCAGATTTATAATCAGACCAGAGATATTTTTCCCTCGAGAAATTCCAAGCGAGTGAAAATTTTTATAGTAATTGCTTCTCGTAAAAAGTTAATCTTGCATTGAAGATATACGTACGATTTTATATCTCTCATGTGTCTGGCTTTTTCAAGTATCAAAAACCGCGTATAAGATTGATTCGAAGCCAATCAAACAAAATTTTATTTAAATGCCATATTTCTTTTTATTTTCGATATACGTAAATGCGTTTTCATTCACAATTTAATTTGCAATAATTTTTTCATATTAACATATTTCATATTAACATATTTTTTTTAAATCTATATCTAAGATTAAAAAAGCTATAACTTTCTTTTCCTCGGCTCGTTATTTCTTTCTATGAATTTCGGAAGGAGTTCCTCGCGAGCAATTTAACTTTCTGAAAGTCTTGGTCTTGAGATCCCCTATACGTGATGGCTGCCGGTCGTCAGATTTCTGAAGGCTTTAATACACTCTTTTCTGTCTTCTTGTCATTCGCGAACATCCGCTACCGCAGACAATAAAAGAGGGATAATGGTAAAGAGAAGAAATAGTACTTTCTGGCGATCGGCCAGAAAAGAGCATTATCGACATCGATCGAAAACTATTGCACCTGTTTCGGAAGATGAGAGTAAAAGAGAAAAAAGATCCTTGCCAATATCCGTTTTAATAATAAACGTGCCTTTTGTATACCACGACATAAACAGGAAAGAAAAAGAAAGCAAGTACAATATATATACATATATAAGCGATGAAATGCAAAAATTAATAAAAATATCTCATAGTTTAAATATTTAACAGATCTTTTTATTTTTTATTTTTTTCTTAAATATATATGGTTGAGAGTTAAACCGTGTGTGATGCAAACACGATCACGAAAGCGGAAGGGGAGCGATGTTTTGCAATGTGACAAAAATTACCGGCTTAAGTCATCGCCACAGCTGTCACGATCTTTCGTAGAAATCATTTTACGATGGAAATTGCATGTTGTCGCTCGCGTAACATGCTGCTGCCGTTACCGACTTTATCAAGATGCAGGCACGTAGAAAATGGCATTTTAGCTATCGTCGATAACGCGATAACGCGTGCACCTTTAGCGAAAATGGCCTCGCCGTCGAGTGAATATCTAGGCCCTCGCATATATAGTACAAAGCATTCTGCTCATGCACGTGTGAAAATAATTCCAAAAAGAGATACGAGCATAAAGACTCTTATATCGATTTGTCTCTCTAGTCAAATTTAGTACAACATTAATATTTCAATAAACTGTTTATCAATTTATTTAATTATTACATCGATTTTGTTCTTTGTATTTGCTTTTATTACCGTTATATTCAAATTATTTCGATAATTCACAAAATAATGAAGGTACCAAAATATGTCGAATTTTTCCACATAAATACCTAGTTTCTTTCATGTGATAAATTTTGTATGGATTACTTGCAGCCTTGACTCGTCAGAACGCATTAGTTTTTCATGAAAGATGCCGAAGATAACGAAGTGAACACTCATTGAAATTCCGACTGGATCGTCACCTTTGGTTCACAGCTTTGTGTTACTTTCGAGTCGGGAAATTTATGAAGGAGAGAGAAAGAAGAGAGCACTCTATCACTGAATAAATGCTGGTCGTGTTTTATCGCGATGCCATTATTTATCGTCAGTTCGTTAAGGAAGAGACAGTCGAAACACCGGTTCCTTCGAACTTGCTAAATCTCTAAATCTAGATGGTAGAGCCAGTCTCGATTGCCCGATTTAAAAAGACAGAAAACATATTTTACGTAATTGCACTAGAGATTTAGTAATACACATAATTGAGTAGTGTATAATTCGGAAGACGGTACGATTTTCTTTAAATGTTGTTTTAGTTGACTTGTTGCCCTATAATATGGAATCATTGGTAACTAGAAACTATATTTTAGGATGATCGCGAGTTGTACGTAGTATGGTCCAAATAAAACTTATGCGAATATATATTAAATTTGAGCAACAAATACGTAATATATGTTAACATATATTAGATATCATAGACAAACACAAATTGACAAAAATATTCTATTTGTTCCGATACGTAAGCGGTGAAGTGAATTACTACGATACGTATAGTCAAAAACTATGAGACAAGGAGTTAAAAAATCTCTTTTTAATACTAACAAGGAAACCCACGTAGATGTCCCCCTCTAATTTTGATGAACTTTTAATATATTATTTTTTAGCTTAAAATAAGGCACATGTATTTTTTATACGTGACCAATCGCATGTTTAAGGGATGAAACACCCCTTTGAAAAAAAAATCGGTATTTTTCTTTCAAGGCGAATATCGTCGAAACTATAAAAGATAGAAAAAAATGTTTTAAAGAAAAGTTTAACGGCTTTAAAAAAAACTATAATTTAGTGATTAAAAAATTTCAAAATTTTGAAAAGAAATATTGAATAATGAGATATTTGAAAAAAAAAATTTTTTTTTGTTATAACTTTATAGTATTCTTGAAATCATTCAACTTTTGTTGAAACAATTTCTTTTTATATTTTATACTTTCGACGATATTCGCCACGGAAGGAAAAAACCAATTTTCTTTAAAGGTGTTTCACCCCCTAAACATGCGATCAGTCACGTATAAAAAATACGTGCCCCTTATTTTCACCTAGAAAACAACATATTATAAGGTCATCAAAATTGGAAGAAGATACCTACGTAGGTTTCCTTGTAAGGGCAGTCACAATCACGCGCCTTATAAATTATTCGAGCTATAATCACGTTGATCACTTGTCTTACGGAATAGAATGTAATTTTTTTAAAGTATCATCTCATATTATTTTACCGCAGTAAATATTGTTGCTCGCGCATGTTTCAAGTCACGTTCGCTTCGATCATAAAATTACGTCACGTCGCACGACGACCCCGACCAAGGTTTATTTCGACTCTTCGTACTTGGCGGAATATAGAGTCTTATCGTAAAGTGCGTGCGACCTCGAGGCCAAGGACTGTTTTGACTGGAACGTTAGTAAAGGTCGGCACGTCGAGACATTACAGAGTCTACAGACCTAGAATTTCAACTTGTGTATATATTTATATAGACGGGTATTACACCCTGGTAAATCCCTACATATTTGTTACAAATTGCTTGACTGATTATTTATGAAATATTTTTATTCATATAAAGTATATTATCTCTATATTAATTCTCATTATATTAAAAATAATAACTTTGCAATTCTTGTTGTTAGAATTATTTTATGTTTATTTTACATTTATTTTTAACAATAAATCTCTATCTTTCTCTTATTTGCTTCTTATATTATTTCGTGCGCTTATTAATATTTAATATACAGTAATTGTATTGTTATCGGTAACATACTAAACATCTATTTTTGATTATTAAAAATATTTTTCAATTGACATTATTAATACCATGTTTAATTACAATACAATATTAAATAATGTTTAATATCTTTTTTAAAAAATTAATCGCATTGAAAAGATGATAATATGTTAAAAGATTAAAGATAAGTTCGTATTTCTTTAAAAAAGAGAGAGAATCAAATAAAAAAAGATTATCACAGATTGATTTCTATTGCATAATATTGATTGCAATTATATATAAAATTTTGAGATTCTTATTATTTTTTATATATTATAAAAATTTTTTCAATGTTCATATACTATGTACATATGTATGTATTTTTAATTTATAACATTTCCATTTAGAAATATTTTTCTGTAATTATATCTCTGTAATCATTCTTGCATAAAATTCAATACGTCGTATGCAATGCGTAAAATATTTATAGAATCAGAAATGCATTTATAAAATTGGAACATATATTTCATTTTAACAAATGAGCGTTTTTGTGACCGTATTATAAGCCGATTTTTTTATATCACGCTAAGAGATGAAAGTACAATAGAGAGGCAAAAATCGAGACAGGGTACAAAAGACTATCGCGCAAAAAAGATACACTCGCGTTCACAAGAGGATTCATGGAATATAATAGGCACAAGTACTTATTGTGAATAAGTAGAGAAAATCGATGCTGCAGCGACTTGTTTTCGTTTCTCAAACCCTTCTTCTTCGAAATATTATTTTCATAGATACTCTGATATTGTACATAAATTTATCGTTAAAATTTTATTTTTTAACTTATGATATTTAACATTTAATTCATTATTAAATCACAATTCTCCATCATCACAGAATATTTCTTTCTATGTACATGAAACATTTAATTCTGCAAATCTATTTTTCGTTTTTTCTTAGCTCAATTTTATGTATAAAAATGCTAAGAATTTATGATATCTAATATTTATCGAAAAGAAACGCTCGGAACTGTCGTATTTTTCGAAATATTCATTGAGCGAGCGGGAGTTAAGGCTCTCGTCATAAATAATAGTTTTCTACGTACTTCATATATTTTTCCGAACTTCTACATCTTCAAGACTTCGTACTTTCTATTTCTCGCGTACTTCCAGTTTTCTTTTATTTTTTGCTCCAGTGCTTTTTCCATTTAAATAATTCCAATACACGAATTAGTGATATTTTAATAAAAAATTTCATAAGCAATTTGAGATTAAATAAAAAATATATACTCCATTGGTTTTAATTTAAAGAATTAAATTTCTATTCGATGTATGCGAGACAGGAAAGCTACATGCATAGAAAATAATTCTGATTCTGACTTCTATAACGCGTTTAAAACAAACGCTATAATCATTAAATTTTTTCGCATTGCGCAAGGCGAAAAGAAATGTCATTTATGTCGAATTTTATAGCTGTATATTGTACATAATAATCCATTCACGCGGCATCCCGACCGTGATTAATGAAATTTGTTATTACTGTATATTTTTTCTAATTCTGAATGTTCTCTTTTATATGAACAAGTCTCTTAAAATTAGAGATATCTGTTAATTTATGTACGCGTTGATTGATTTCACGTATAAATAACTTAAATAACAGAATTAAAATAATTATTTCAACATCAAAATTAATATCGTAATATATTTTCATCTAAATTCTTAAATAATCTCCTTAATATTTTACATAAAAAAAATATACAAATATAAATTAAAGTTCTACCAAAAAATTATATAATTAATTTTCTTTAACAGAATGTTAATCGAAGTTTAATTATCTAGATATTCTACGAAGAGGATAAAATAAAATTGAAACTATTATTACTAAGAAATTGCATTTTGATCGACCAAAAAGTCCATTATCAGTAGCATCTAGAATAATTACAGTTTACTTTAACGATTCGTGAAATACTGTCTCCATGGCAAATATCATGTAACAGAAAAATTTCTGAAAAAATCTGTAACTTTATTTGCAAATATAATTCTATCGTGTATAGCCGGCCAACGCTGCAAGTGCATGTTTCCGATTGCGTTGCCGGCGGCTATATACCTCAGTAAAATCAGTTAACTCTCGATACTCTTATTTACTCGGTTAATGAAACAGAACAGAAACAAGAGTTTTCCAGCGCGGAAGTTTTTCATTGCGATATTTACTTATGTTTTGTGGAAATCCGCTTTCTTTGCTCTTTTATTTTAGCGCTTTATTTCTCTAAACTATCGTATAAGCTGTGACGTTCAGGATAAATCACGTAAACGGATTATTCATTATGAAAATAATAGAAATCAAACAAATGAAAACACATATAAAATATAAGAATATAAAATAAGAATATACATAAAAAGTTTAATAAACATATATTTTTGTATTAAATAAATGCTTAAATATTCCTAATAAATTTCTAAATAGATTAATACATTATTAAATATTAAATAATTAATTTAATTAAAATATAATGAAGTAAATATCCGACTAAAGAAATAACTAATAGATAAATAAACTGTGCTCAGCTAAGTCGAATAACTAACGTAAATGAATGATAAATGTCAGTCAAAACTTTTCTCTTAGAAGCGACTCGATTCAAATAGCTCTAGCTTTAAGGGATTCGTCTGTTGGATAAATCCGCCGCGTTGCAACGTTTCATACTTCACTCGGAAACTGTGGCATTCGCACACAAATGAAAATTACTGGGACGCGCGTACGTATATACGGTGTTCGGGATTGAATGCAGCAGCGAATAGCGTTGCAGCTCGATTGTATGCAACGTGTGTTTACGGCTGTTTCGCGCCACCGAATACATCACGGCGACCGGAATGAGAATGGGGATATTCCAACGACGAAGAGAGATACGGTACGAGTGATGCGTTGTTTTCATAGTACTACTCCGATAGATAATAAAAAAATGTTATAATAATTTACACTGGGTGTGACAACTTTTCTCTTTACATACGTATGATATAAGATTTTTCGAGAAGTTATAAATGCATTAAAAAATCACAGTGATATTGCCATTCCATGAAAATTTTTAACGAGAATAATGGATATTTACGTTATATAAATAATATTATTTTACTCTTTTTGTTTCGTTATTTCGATATTTCATTATTTCGTTATTTTTATTTATTGTTCTTAATTTCTTCAAACGCGAGTACGGTATTATTTGCAAAGACAAAATCTACTATTCCATCGTAAATTTTAGATCATCTAATTCTTAAATTTTTAATTACGAAAATTGAACAGCGAATTTGAACAGATTAATTCGAACTTTCACGTGGAATTCTTTATCCACTTTATCTTTCGTTTTCGCACTGTACATTGGTTGTAACTTAAACAGCTTTCACGAGACTACACGTATTGCGTAACACGAACCGGCGTTGCAATTTTGCAATAGTGCTTCTCGAGTTTCGCACGATTGTCATGTCGTTCCATTTGCTACGCAATCGACAAGCCGATACCTATCTTGGATCTCGAATTGTCAGAAGATCAAAGAACTATTTAACTCTTTAGTACGTCGCTTAATTGTGACCGAATGTTTCCATTTAATAATTAAACGAATTAAAATAAAATGCTTTAAACAATAATGAGTTTCCGTTTTATTCTCTTATTAATATTTATTATTGTAAATAATAATACTAAAATTATTAAATTATTAAATTATTCTTTCGCTTTATCAAATTATAAAGAGATTATATATTAACGTTACTCTCTTCTTTCTCTACATATATTAAATAGCTACATTAATTATTAACTAAATTATCACGTTATTACTATTATAATTGTATATTTATTACGTAATAATACTAACTATATATTAATTTCATGTATTAATATTACAATAATTAACGGGGTGCAAATTATATGTAAAAAGTGTTGATTATGTTTTACGTAACTTTCCATTAACTTTGCATTGTGTACTTTGCATTTTCATATATAGTTTATATTCTCATGCATACATATTACGCAATTTTTATATTATTTTATTATTTTAAACAAATATCCTAAAATATTAATTGTGATTTTATACGAATATATTGCGCGTACGTATCGAGTGAATACGTGCCGTTTGATTGTGCGGCGAGCTTTTGCAACTAACAGCAAAGCTTCCGATCTTCCGCAATCAACGGCATTTCGTTGATCGCAAATACTGCAAGCTGCAGCTTAAGGCAGCACTGTTGTAATTCGGGGCACGGTTTTCATTCGCGTCGTTATTAACTGGGTTCTATTTGTTTCGCTGCCACAGCTTCGGATTTTTTTCACTGACTTATTACCTCATGTATTACTAATGTGTTGAGCGAATTCGCATTTGTTGTTATTATTTGTGCGATTAATCAATATAGTATTAAATGAATAAATTCTTTGTTAAAGAATTTCGTATAATATACGGTGATTGTATTGAAAAAGAGAAATTATACAATAACAAGGATTTATAACATTACACAATTAATTTAGCATATATATATGGATAAAAATGTAATAATTAATATAAATATGAAATATAGAAATTTGCTTAGACGTCGCGATAGACTTTTGAATATATTCGTAAAAAATGTATAATTACTTAATAATTAATGTATTTGATAATTGCTGGATAAATTAGAAGGGCATAATACAGAATAATTAAAGGGATTATCTACAAGAACATGGTCAACGCAAGGGAGGGAAACTTGACAAGTGCTCTAATAGGAAACCTGCTCAATTTCTAGAAAAGAAATCGATAGAGCAGCCGTGAATTAAAGAGGAGAAAGATGAATTGATTTATTAAAATATTCCATGCAGATATTTAATATAGCATAAGCATTCAAATGAAATTGGCTACTTTTAAATAATCACGGCATACCAAATTATATATAATTGATGCAAATAGAATCACGAATAGCAGATGCCACTCGCTTAACTTTAATTTTTCGAATACTTTCGCCTGCTTTCCATTGTGCCATTATTTTTATTTTAATAATGTTAAAGATTCATATGTAAAATTAATTATTGAAATTGCACATCAAATTAGGCTTGACATGCAATTCTAAATTGCACGTCAGATTTAGTTTACAATTGCCATAATTAATGACGTAGATCTTTAATAATTACCATATAGTAGCATTCATGACAATTAGCATTCGATAGATTCGATAGATTCGGATTTTGTCTTGTTCATGCGATATTAATAGGCTAATGATAAATTAATTACACGATTCAGCCAAATCACATATTTCTCTGCATAGCATTATAGTAACATCACGATAATGATACAAGTATATAATAACGATGAAATTTTTATATGATGAGGTAATAGCGTTAATAAAATTAGGGAAGAAGATAAATAAGAAACAATAGAAGAAACAATTAAAAAAGAAAAACATAGTAAATTAGATTTTTTTTCACGTAAGTAATCATTCTCTTCTCAAATCACTTTCTAAAAAATCTTATCAGCTTATTATTTTATTCACAAATAAAATTAAATATTAAAAAGTAAGAAAAAATAAGAAAATAATAAATATACAGAGAAGAAAAGTAGGATAAACGATACAGTGATTGACAGCGTAAGATGATTGACACTCTGTTATATTTGTACCTATAATAAATGAACTATTCGTCGCGCTATTAATTGTAAGATACTGAGGAAGAGGGTTCTTCTTCAAGTACTTTATAATTCATTGCGCAACGAGTAGTTTGTCTTCTATGGGTAAATATATCATATAAGTGTCAGTCACTGTACCCCTGTCAATTACTGTACCGTTTACCCTATCACGACTGGCTAAAGTTTTTATTTATAATTACGTTTTATTGAAAAACTCAGCTGAAGTCTTGAGACATGAATCAATAAGACAATAAATAAATCTTAAAATTCAATTTGATATTCGTTATATCATATTTACAATCGTAATGTAATTTAGAAACTCAGATAAAATTTGTTTCAAATTTATTTCTGCAGTCGATTTTCTTGAAAGATAATTTTTATATCAACAATTTTTAATCTTATATTTAATATTTTTAGGAAGTGAAAAAAAACGGATTGTCTAAAAAGATGAAACACCTGAAACTGAAACTCTTGAAGTCCAAAGTTAAATTTTTGTATCAATCATCTTAAACAAATCCATAAAAGGAAACGTGAAACAACATATAATATGGTAATAACTTGCTTATTTAAATTATTCTGAAGAATAAGGAAACGAACGAAATTATTTGACCACAGTTATTTCTTAGTAATATTAAATATTCTTATAATAAAGCGAGAGTCTGGCTGGCCTTGGTATTTGTTTAGTAGCAACACGCACGCACGCACGCACATAGAGCGTACGCAAGGCCACCGCGCACCGCGCCGTCATTCTAGCGGCGACAATCGAGTCGGCATTTGGTATATGCCTGTGAAGCTGCGCGTGTCACAGCATTACCTCAAAATGCGATTAGATATCTCCTACGAACAATTAGCCCGATCATCGGCGCGTGTAGTTAATTAACTCTCGCGATTGATAACTATTAATTTATCGACTATTTTTATTGGAACAAATATCTCGCGCGATTCATTTGTTTGTGAATCGATGTGATACAGAATGAAAATTATAAATTGATTCGTCGTGATATTCCTACGGACTATAATAATTTTAATAACGATGCTTAGATTCGAGGATACCTTTATTATCGGAAAAAAGCTTTAAACTTTTTGCTGATTTAAACATAATTGCTCATCATTTTCGGATTGAGAGGGCGGAGTAATAAGTATATATCGAGCGAATAATTGAAATAGTGGAAGCAATGATAGTAACGATCGTTTATTAATAATACATATATTTTATTGAATTTATATGCATATTCGAAATATTTTGCATATGTTAAATCCGAGCATCATATGTTTAATCGTGATATGTTTAATCAATAAATACAATCGTAAGCCCGTGTTTGAATATTTAAATTGGGTAGCATAAATTTGGTGTTTGTACATCGTTTTAGATTTGTTTTAAAGTCTTTGTCGTTAGAAATTTTGTCATTGGAAATTTTGTGTTAATTCACGAGTGTCGAGCAAGTCATAGAATCTCTTTTTTTTTATCATGTTACCCTCATGACTGCCTTTCAATAGGATTCCATCGCAATATAGAGTAGTACGGTGCGTGTCGTGTGTGATAATATCAAAAGTATCGTGCAAAGTGCGGATGATTATTTTAGTGTGATTAATACGTGCGATCGTAATTGATAGTACTTTCGGGAGTGTTAAACAACATAAATCTGAAAGAATTAAGGAACAAGTTTGGAAGTCATAATTTTACTGCTGTGGCATCGAGATGAGTATAATTTTTTTATCTTATTATCCTTATTTATTGATAGGTTAATTTTTCATTATTTTAATCAAAGGTGTTCAAGAACGTTAGATTTAATAACTGTTTTATCACATAAATAATATTGCGGAGTGTTGCATAATAGTCCTAAAATATAGTTTTAATAGGCCTTAAAAATTATGCACTTGTTCTTGCAATCAGTAAGTACTTCAATTAAGTACTTCAATTGATCTTTGATCTTTAATCAAAATCGATTTAAAAAATGGATAAAGTTTCTATATAACATCAATCATAAATTGCAAAAGTGATACATGCTATTAATACTGTTAATACTGTAATATTTAAAAGTATGCGTTTGAAAGTATATTTGAGAAAAATAATATGTTTTGACAAAATATGCATTGTTATATTTGTTTTCGCACTTTTCCCACTTTTCGGCAATTTTTGAAATATTTGCTCTAATAGGATGATTTCATTACCGATTTTGGAATGAATATTAAAACATGATTGTTAAATTTTCTGCGTCACAAAACATAAAACTATTTTGAACTAATCTAATACGTTTGTAAAGACTAGAAATGTAAGCCTATAAGCCCTATAAGCCTTTGATTAACAATTAATGACATTATTAATAACGATAATGCGTCATGTATAGTCATTTAAACAAAACAATAAAGACGGTTTGAAAATATAAGCTCTTTTGGAAAATTAATTTATCGTATCGCAAAAGGTGTAAAATAAAACAAAATTTCCGATGGCTTTGTTGAAATGCTGAAAGCGACAAGAATAATTTGAATCAACAAAATTTTGACGAAGAGTTTCTCGTCCGCCGCAAAGCAAATTGTCTACCACAGTTTCCGCGTCGTGATCAAGCTGTGATATCGTGCGCCCTATTGCCGTAATCATGACGGTCACCATAGAGGCCTAATGGATCTTTTGATCATTGCCACTAGACACGTGACCCGCAAACCGCGCTACGTTGACCTGCACGCGAAATTCAATAGCTCCAAGATCGATCGACTTACGAGAGGACACTATAGTAATTACCGCACACGCGACGTATAAAACGTCACGAAAAGAAAAGTGTCCCGAAAAAAGATGACACGAAAATAACACATTATTATGTGAAATTTTTTATTATTTCAAAATATAAAAATATCTTAAAATCTGTATTTAGAAAAAAAATATATTAATTTAAATACTGTATTTTTATTAATATTTTTCTCACTATTCAAGAATACTTCGAAGTATTGTTTTAATAGGATATAATTTCGCTTCCGATTTCAATATCAACTAATTCAAAATTCAATCCAAAAAGTCGCGAATTCGCGTATTCATTTAGATTCAATATAAATAAATCCGCTTATCGACATCAAATTTTCGATGATGACCCTCGAGACAAGCCCGTTAAAGGAAATCCGGGTTTGCTTTGAGGGAACTTCCTGACCATGTAAAAGTCAGCTTCCATCTCGTAATTCTCGTATATTTCGCATTACGCTTCACCTGTCATCAACGTCTTGGAAAATGACATTGCGTGTCACGATGTCGGAAAGTCCTCGGGCTCTCCTTTTCTTTTATTTCTTTTTCTGCGTCGAGCTTTCACCATAATATTGCTGTAAATGATGACGAATGGACGTCACATGATGATCAAGGACGTATATATAACGATAAGGAAGAAAAACGAGGCCGTTTCCGTCCCCCAATGAGAAATTGCAATCCTAAATTGTCCGCGAGAAATTTCGATTCTCAAAATAATCGTCGACAACGTGAGAAATTCAATTCCACAAATAAATTTCGATTGTTTCGGTCAAACTGTTTCTCTGCGACGCGAAAGCAATTCAAGCTTTTCATTTCATAACGTAATCGCAAGCTTATAGGACATTTACACGTTATTATATCATTTCTGATTAACAAAGACTAAAATAATCGTATCAAAAATATGAAATAATGTCCACGTAATTCGTTTCAATCAAATATTTCGAGCGACAAAACCACATGATCGAGTTTCTTATATATAATCTTATTTCATACAATGTTTATATAATTTCTAAGATACTCGGCAACAGAGCGATGTGCTTCTTTTTTAATCAATACACGCATGTATATGCATGTACGCATTAATAACATGTATAATTTTAATGTATTATGATTGACGCTATAAATTTTGTCTTTTTCTTTAATCGATATCTTTCTAGCGGAATGTATTTTTTCTAAATTTTATTTTTAAGAGATTTATAAAAATAGAATTTAATTAATCATGTTGATCAAAATTTTGATTAAAATTTTGTGCTGTAACTTTCAAAAATTCTTTTTGCACATTATGTATATTTGATAATATTATTATATCAAATTAACATTATTAACTATGTCTATTTTTTCTTATCTTCAAATTTAGAAGAATTATAGAAAATGTTCTACTTCTGATGAACCAGTCTGTATCTATATCACTCAAATGAAAATACTGTGACATAGTTTTGCTCCTAGTTCCCGTTCATTCCTTCTTGGGGAGAATCGTCGAAATGGCGTGCATTTCGAAATTATCTGACTGGGGGATAATGACGTCGGTTAGTGCACGATATAGCGCTCGATATCGCGAAGAATAGGAGGCTTCTTGCCTCGGGGTGGGTTTTGTGGACCCCGTCGAAACGGCGAATAACCCATGAATCACCGCCATCAACATCGCGAGCGAGATATCTGCTGAGAACCATAGCTTATATCCAGTCTTTTGTCGACGTGAAATTGCCCCACCGTACAAGATTTCTTTCAGATGAAATATCGAGTATGTCCAAGTTATTTCGTTATTAAGAACTATTTCGAATTTTGCACATAATCCGAAATAACAATTCCAAATAAATATTAATAATTCCATAAATATATCTATACATTAAATTAATTAAAATGTTAATTTTTAATTTCAAATATATAATTCAAATATATATTCTAAATTTATAATAAAATTAGTTTCTTAATGTACTAATCTATAATAATCTATCATTAATTCAGATTGGAAATTATGACTTATTTAACATACTTATAATTACAGATAATTATGCAGTTACTTTTTTTGCAACTAGTATCATTCTCTCTTTTTCTTTTACTTTTATACTTTTTTTTATTAAAAGATTCAAATTATAAGGTATTCATATTATAAGATATTGTAAAAACGAGACGCGCCCGCAACAGCAAATTGATTATCGCAATGCGCAACGTACAGACACTTTTATGAATACCTTTTGATTAAAAATCTACAAAACACCAAACCGATTAGTTTTCTCTCGTTAACGAACAAACAGCAAATACAATACAAATAGAGTCATTAACGAATCCACGGAAATGTTATCTGTGGAATCGGGACATTTATTATCTTCAAATAATGAATATAAAATGAAATAAAAGAATTGATAAAATGGAGTGAATGTGGAACAATAAAAAAGAAGTAACAAAATCGTAAAAATAAAGCAATATTAAAATAAAATAAGAATTTTGACGAAATAAAATAAAAAAAAATAAAATATTAGAAAATAATAAAATTAATTAAAAATTTAATTATATTTGTTTAAATGTGCAAAGGATATATTTAATTGAATTATTATTTTTCAAAATGAGAGATATTTACGAGCAATAATTGCAAATGACAGCGTCTTTTGTTAAAACAAGTGAATAGCATGATAAAGGAAAAATGGAGAGTTATTCACGTCTTCTTTATGTCTTTCTCTATTGACTGACATAAAAAAAAAATCTCGAGATCTTGAAGCAGACTAAAAACCTGCTAAATTATATTAGAATGTAAAGTGACATTAAAAGAACAGATTCTTATCAAAGTGAAAAATACGTCGCCAAAATTTTATTTTTTTTCCATAGAAAAATTGAAATACATTTGTATAACTTTTATATTATATGTATATACTCTATAATTTAAAAATTATTAACTGTCTGCCATGTCGTATTTGTCATAAAATAATTGAATTTGAAAGAGAAAAATAATAATTGAAATTTAATTGAGTAATATTTATCAATATAGTAAAAAAAGTAAAATAATAATAAAACAAATACAATTTATATTTTTGTTAGTTACTTTACTAGTACAATAAGATAATGAAAATTAATAGCAATTAGGAGTAAATTAATTAAATATTGAATCTTCAAACATAATCAAACATTCTAAATCAATTCTTTTCATGACGATTCCTTCTAGTGCGAAATAGAATTAACGTGAAAGAAACGGCGAACGGTGAAGTGACATTGAATGCGACTTTAAACTCCACTTCTAAAGAATTAAACGTCGAAGAGAGAGAAAGAGAAATCTGGGAGAAAAAGAAACGTTCCGAAAGCCAGGGAACTTCTCAATTTTGTACGACGTGCAAAACGTATGAAACTTTGTCTTACATTAGAAACTTTATGGGGGCTCCGTAGCTTCGAAACAATGAATAAAATAAGACGAAAAAGAGTGTAAGAAGCGTCCCGAGAAATCAGCTGCCAAAAAGTCGCCGTCACCATCTTTTCCGGACAACAGTTGACGCCGACATCGACGATTTCTTTTGTTATTTCGTATTTCGACGAAAGTTCCAACGAGTAGATCCTCGAGTTCGAGGATGTTGACAGCGTGAAATGAATAAACTCTGCAGGGTGTCGCAAGAATCACATGAATAAAAAATTTACGGATTCCTTAGGGGGAGTCCGCAAATGGACTGACGAATAAGGAACAGAGTATCGATAGCGGAATATCGATGCGCTGTCTCGCGCGTCAAGGGTTTCCTAAGGGTATCGAGGAAGGAAGATGAAGAGTAGATGTAGGAGCGTCATTGATACGATGCAGGACTCGTGGAAACGCTGCCAAGAGTATCTTGATCCGAATTCTGATCACGGGATTGACGCGAGATTCACCACTCTCAGCAATTCAGTGTTATACGTAGTTTATCATTTACTCGATAAAGTGGCGGAAAAAAAGCGTTTTATTATTTTACTAACAATTTTATTTACTTATAATAGCTTTAGAAATATTGTTTTCAATAAAAGATTGCATAGCAATAATCAATTTTGTTTCTTGTTAATAGTATTCAATATTCAATTATTTTTCAACACTTTACTGCTTTAATTTTTTATATATTATATTAACTTTTATTTTCTATTTAATTACATTTGAAAAACAACTTATTAAAAATAAAAATTATTAAAAATTATGTCAATTGCAAGTTGTAAATTATGCATATACAATATTTTCTCGTGCTATATCTTATTAAACTTTAAAGTCGAATTACACATCGCTTGCATAACTTCAATCACCTTCATGCATTTAAATTGCCTGTCTGAGCATGTTTACACGTGCTGACACATGTTCGGTTCTCCCTACATATATGTATATATATATATATATATAAATCTTTCTCACCTTTATTGGCCCGTTTTTTCAAACATAAGATTTTATTCCCTTAAATATAATTCTTCATTTATGATTATAATATTTCAAAAACGAAATTTGAAAGAATTTGAAAAATTTATGGAAAAATAAATTCAAATCTTTTATATATATGCTTTTATGTGTTTTACACATTTATGTCATTTAGAATTCACATAAAATCTCTTTACCTGAGGTGCTCAATATTATATCAAATATCTTTTTAAATTTAAAACTAACTTCAATGAAAAGACTAATATGTCAGTTACTTCTAAACAATTAATTATTTGCCTACAATCCAAAAGAAAAAAGAGAAAGCAAGATTTAAAAGCCTAATTAAATAAAAAAATATTTTCCCTTAAATTAAGTAATTATAAAAGTAAATCGGAGTTATAAACTGAGAGAAATAATTCTAAGTAAATTTTAAGAGAGGAAAGGTCGAACCAATATTGCATCTTGCGTCAAAAAATTAAAAAACTTTAATATACGCTCCGATTGGAAATTGCGATTTTACCGTATCATCATATTTCCGTTTTGTATTTGATCTTCGGCATTAATTATTCGACCAAGCATACCACCGTGTCGAGAGATGCGGTCTCTCAAGTTTAATTGTACGAATAATTGGACGCCGTATATACATAGCACCGTGCAAAAGCCAATGACAATCGGAGAGATTGTTCCAGCACGAAACGAATTTGATCGCGAGAAAGTCGAAGCATTTGTCGACGAAGAAGAGCCTCTTGAACGTAAACTTGAACACAAAATTATTCTTAAGAACAGTTAGAAGCTGCTCATTAAAGCTTTGCCTCGTGCAATCAGAGCTTTCCTGCGAATTAGGAACGGAAGCGAAACTAGAAACCGATCAATGAGTAACGTATCAGACGCGCCAGGATTGCACTCGTTAAAATGAAATTGAAGTATATATAACTCACAAAACTGTTCAAATGGTTCAAAATTTTCAAAAAAGTTTCATTTATAAATACATTAATTTGAAGAGAAAAGAAAAATATAATTTAATTTTTCTGATAATAATACAAACATTTTATTTCACACATATCTATTTTTTTTAACCGCATAAAAAAATTTTATGAAATTAAGGAAATTGATATGTGTATATATACATTCTGGATTGAATTTTGAATTAATATGTTTGAACTAAATAACTTTTTATCCGAAGCAAATGAAAATTTAAAATATTTAGTTCCACTTGTTTTCCAACTTTATTTTAAATTGTTTCTAAATTAAATTCCATTTTTTATTAAAGTGTAAGATAGTGAAATAAATATTTCTTTCGCATTCTATGAAATAACTTCTTTTTATTTTAAATTGAAAATTTTTTTTATAAATTTTATCACTCGAGATTACACATCTTTCGATATTTCTTCGTCAGATTTAAATTTTAGATTATATATTCAAGCGAAATAATGTCAAAACGAAATAAACTGTGGTAAATTTGCAAACATTCAGATAAAATATTTTAGTCGGTCTACATTTATGATATTTTGTAAATATCACGTAGTGCGTTGTTTCTAAACCCGTTATAACGTGCTGCAAACATGTACACATTCGTGGCTTTCCAGCTCGCTAGTCACAATCGATTTTGGGAAATTTACGGTACACTCCCGCAAAAGCGAGACACAAAACTGATACTCGTCTCTCAACGCGACGCTGAACGATATCAGTTTTGGCACCGCATCCAGAACTGGTCCAGATTGAAATCGTCAGTAGACAAGACAATCCCATTCGAAGATTGTAGCTCGCGCGATGGTATTGAAAATGTCAGAGTCACTTAGCATAAATTTAATGTGCTTACCAACATGA
Organism: Tetramorium simillimum; assembly: GCA_011636635.1. Lineage (NCBI taxonomy): Eukaryota > Metazoa > Arthropoda > Insecta > Hymenoptera > Formicidae > Tetramorium > Tetramorium simillimum. Next base: position 1,804 of record VBVQ01000222.1, on the reverse strand, counting down.
TTTTGATTTCGAGCTAAATACGATATCATAATAATATTGTCACAATAATCTTTTAACATTTTGATCGTCACATCACATGTACGTATAAATGACACTTTTATTAATTATCAAATTGAATTTGAAATTAAATTTAAAATGAAATCATATCTTCGTTAACGTTCTTTTTCTTTTTATTCGTTCACATTCATCATTCATAAATGAATAATGTGAAATTTAATTTTCTTTTTAAAATTGATTTTGCGAGCAACGGCTTTGCCGAAGCTTCAGCGACTCCTTTAGCATTTGCGGACACAGCAAATTCGAGAGAGCGACATGAAATTTCCATTTCATTTCGTCCACATTTTCCTATTGTCACTCATATACTAAAGTAAAACTAAATTTCTGACACTTTGCATTTATCTACATCACTATCAGAAAACTAAAAGTTTTACGATGTGATTTTTAAATTCAGATTACGAAAGTTTAGATTTTATTTTTAAATTTAAGTCTTTTTTTTATTGCTATCTGACTTTTTAATGAATTATACAGCTCCTATTCACAAAAGTCTTTAATTAATACTACCGCAATTGTAGAGCAAGAGATCATTATTTTATCATTTATAAAAATATTGAAGTATTAATAATTATTAAAATATTGAATGTAGATAGATGTTATTTTAAAAAATTCAATATTTAAAGAGTATGTAATGGATTGAGTAATCAAATATATCTATGTGTTACTGCTAACTAAATATCACTTAAAATATGATTTTAGCTTTTCTTCTTTTGTAAAGCTATTCATATATTAATAATAGTATATTAAAGCTTTTAATATATTAAAAATTCTCTAACTATGCTCGATCATTGAGTTTTTCTAATTTTTATAAACTTACTCAGTTGAAATAGATTAAAATAAAAAATTTTTGTTAATAACGCTCGAATATTAATTCGTAATTTTATATTTCGGTGATTTCTTTGACAGCTAATATAACAAATTCGAGAGCCGCGCAAAATTTCCATTTTATTCTGTGTTCGCGTTTCACTGTGTTGGCGTTCATAAACGAATGGGGTGTCTCGGTGGCGCATTCAAAGTGCGACGGAATGACGTGTGTGCGCGAAGCGCGACGTGGTCCGCGTTATATAAAGAGCGAACATGCGACGTACCGCGGATATGTAATTTATGAAAATACAGAAAACTTTGCGGCAAGGTCGCGCAAGACCGAGAGCCGACAGCCTCATCGATCGAACGCGGAAAACTATAAAGCGAAGATAGCATCGCTCGCTACAAAAATAACTGTTGGAAAGTGTTATTTTTATTGGCAATCTGTCTCTTGCATTTGTAATTGAGATTCAATCGTTTATTTCGCTAAAACGCTAGATCGTATTTGTCAAATAAAATTGAAATACACGAAATACGTGAAATTACACAATTATGAAACACTGAAACAGCAGTGTCGTATGCTATATATATAAATGTTATTATAATATTATTATTCTCATTATTATTATATTTTAAAAATTTTATAGACTAAAAAGGGAGATTTAAAGCTTGTAATGACGCGCAAGCTGCACAATACGGAACAGAATGGTGGAAGCATTATTTCGGAACTTTTTTTCCTTTTTTTTCTCCCTCTTGAAAAGTACATTTGTTGTTGGTCGGCCACTTGTCTCTACCTTCTTTTGCGCCTTTTACCCTAATTGGACATTCAAGAACGGCACGAAGCTTTTGGGAGCATCTTTTGGGGATGGGACTAGAATTCTTTTGGAAGAAACAAATGGCGAGTTCTCTCTCTCTCTCTCTCTCTCTCTCTCTCTCTCTCTCTCTC
>VBVQ01000221.1:55627-75841 GCA_011636635.1 Tetramorium simillimum | reverse complement strand
CCTGTTATTCCTACCTCCATGGCATCAGCAACCTTGAAAAATTTCCTTTATGACTACACTGGGACACGCTCGGGGGATTTCCCGACGCGTTTTCTCTCTCTCTCTCTTTCTCTCTGTCTCGCGCGCGCGGGCACAGCACGGTTTCCCGACTTTGCAGTCGCAGCTGCGAGCCGCGACGTATTTCAGAGGAATCCCGACGACGGTAAACGATCGCTCGCGACTTATTTCGCCGTTCTGCGCACTATTCAAACCCGACGACCGAGATGTTCGAAGCAACAGTACTTCATACCGATACTGCGCGGCACAACGCGAGTCAACGCAGCGGCCAATTGAAACAAGTGAATCATTCGAAATGTTGTACGTTGACTCAAGCCTTTATCAGACTACGGATTAAGATTGAGATTAGATTGAAATTTAACCAATTAGAATGTTTACAGAAGCTTTGTTACAATTAGCTTTATTCTTATATTTCAATCTCAATCAAATTTCTCAATCTCAATCTCAGTCAAATTTCAATCTAATCTCAATCTCAATCCGTAGTCTGATAGAGGCTTCAGATAAATTGTGCATCACATAAATTGCGCGATCCGTTGACTTTGCACTCGCGACGGCCGAATTGCGAAGCGCATTGATAAAATTTGAATCGCGTTTCGGTACACGAAGTTCATTACCTGCGTGGTCGGCGGTCGGTCAACGCGCGGTGAACGACGATTGAAACAGCGGTGAGACGGCTGATTGTGAGACAGCGGTGACCGCGCACTCTAGCGCAATGGCCGGCGAGCGCCGCCAAGCGCTGAACGCTGAACGGTTGAGCACGCTGACTACGCTGAGCACCGAATGTCGAACTTTCTTTCTGTCGGGTGATAAGAAAAGTTCAGTGTATTGCAAAAGAAATTTATGCCGAATATTATGTTAAATATATTATGAATTTTTAAACGGTGAATATATTAGCGGCTTTTCTATCGCGTGACTCAATCACGTGTACTTTAACTTGTCAATCCGATAACAATAATTTATAAATCACATTTAAAAATTTATATTTTATTTTATTTTATATATAAAAATTCATATATCATTTTCAGATTATTAAATCGAAAATATACAAAATATCTATATATTTGTGATAACTTACACTATAATTCCTGCTTTATTTCTCCATTTTTACCAGAGAGCTTTATAAATTAAGATTTGATACATTTTTTTATGATAAAACAATGATTTGATAAGTTAAAATGAATTAACAGTCGTCTTATCTTTGATATAATCAGAATAGTTGATGTTAAAATTCTTCAATTACCTCTGGTATTTCATTCTCTGGTGGCCATCGAGGCATTTTTCAAGATCACGAAATTCTGGATTCATAATCTTTAAATAGTACCTCGCCGGTGATGAGATAGATGTGCACAGCACGTTCTTTAGCTTATAAAGAATTAATTGTAAAATATAATTGATGTAATTATTTTCTAATATTTATTAACTTTTCATAAACTTTTATAAAATATTAATTCCCATGTCATAAATTTGTCAAATATATATATATAAATATATACGAAGGCTATTCATTGAACAAGGTAATAAGACTATGATTTTATCTATGCCGGAATTAATGCTTAATGTATCAATAAAACAAATATTTGAACAGATATACAATTTATGGAAAAAAATATGTAGCAAATTGTAACACTGATTGTAAATATAGTCAGATAGGACTAAATATATTTATATGACAGCTTATTTATTGTATAACCGTCGTATATATCTATATATTCTATTAATACGTATATATGTATATAATAAAATACAACCAATATGGCAGTTACATAATTATGGCATAGTCATAGTAATATATATCGAAAGATTATACTAAGTTCAAAAATGTTGAAAAAGAATCAAATAATTCTTCCTAACATTCAAAAATGCACTTTAAAAAGGTATTTATCGATACGTATCACCCCTAAATATTATTTAATATTTTTTGTGCTTCCTGCTTTGTTCTTTGATCCTCGTAATTCTTCACAGGATATTCGACAGCTTTTTTCAAATATTTTATCGCATCTTCCTTACGATTCAATTTCAAGTATGTCTTTCCTAACATTAGTAAATTGTGACTATAAAAATTTGGATCAGCTTTCTCGGCGGTCTCGTGATACATCAACGCTTCTTCAAAGGACGAAGTTGGTGGTTCTCCAAATAAGACGGATGCTATTTTTCGTTGATACCACGCTAGATTTGAAATCTCATAGCACCAGCATCCAAGCATGTAAAACAGCATTGCATCACCAGTTGGCTTTAATTCTATCGCTCTCTACAATATAAATTATGCAAATAATAATAAATTAAGATCACTGTCATGATGATTTGCGACATTATACATTTTTACACATTATAAAATAAAATATATCACTATTTTAATTACAAATTAATATCCATAATAAATTATTTGTCAAATATCTTACCAGGATATGTTTTTTAATATTGTACGATTCTTTTATCTGTGCTTTTGTACCTTCTAGACTACTCTTACTATTAAGAAATGCACACATCCATTTATGTATAGCATAATGATCTTCTCGAATATCAAGAGCGGTACATAACAAATCGTATCCTTCATAAGTTAACTTTCGTGCTTCAGCGCTATTAGTCGTCTCAGACAATCTAAAAATAGCTCTACTTAAACGCCACAAAATTTCAACCTCCTTATCATCCTACAAAAAATATATTGCTGTTACATATAAGTATGTAGCATACACATATATATTTCACTCAAATGCAAGTAAATATATAGATACGTTACATGAAAAAAAAATATGTATATGTAATTTAAAGAATTGAATTTACCTTATATTTTGACAGAAGATCGTATGTACCTCTATAGTCTCCCTGATCAAAAAGCGTATCTGCTTTAACAAGAAGTTCCTTCATAATTTCGGTTTTATTCTCATCATTGTTTTTCACAGCTTCCAATAGTCCCATCATTCCCACAGTAAATGGTGATATTATTAACTTTCGTATAATTTGAACATTATTCTCCTCCTGAAAAAAATGATCTTGACTTGATAATATAACTATTGCTACCAACTATTTTGACACAACTGCGTCCTATACCTTACGTGCTAGATAAATGTTTTTATATAGAACTACTCTTTGAAGAATTCTACTGGAGTTGATAATACAATACAACTTTCTCAACAGCATCTCCTACTTTAATTGTCGATTGAAGAACTGTTATTTTAAGGAAAGTATTATATAAATTGTATGGTGAGTTATCGATAAACTGAAACTAAGTTAACCTACGAACCGTTATAGTTGTTACAAAAACAGTTTTAATCACACTAAATTGCACAATAAACTACACTCAGACATTTTCTAAACATCTGCTAAATCACGTATAATGTTACGCGTGTAAATTTTTATATTTTACCTTGCATATACTATCTGCATCTCGTATACAAGTCAAGTGTCACAAGTGTCGTATATACGTGCCACGATACGAACGGTTGTGTGTATAATCAGCCGTATTTATGCGTGTGTTACATACCAGAGCAAATCAGTGCACGCGAGTCAAATAAACCAATAAATGCAAGATAGATATTTAACACATATGCATAGGCATATACATATACATGTATGTATACACACATAATCCTTTCTCTGTATATCACAATAAAGAGCCACACAAAATTAACAAATATAAATTATAGACATACTTATAATAAAGAATATAGACGTGATTATCATTACATAAAATTCCATAACCATTTATTAACAGTTCATATAAATTTGTATAAAATATATCATTGTGGTCCCTGCACAAAAATACGTTAACATACATAACATGTACATATTTGTTCACATGAATATACATATGATTAATATGTCCCTAATACAATTATGTCATGATACAGTCATGGTAACAGGTATAGTTATTTTAGTATCGGAATATTATTCTAAATTCAGGAATATTGAAAGAATCAAATAATTCTTTCCTACATTAAAAAAATATTTATCTATACCTCTCATCCTTAAATACTGTTTAATATTTTTTGTGCTTCCTGTTTTGTTTTCTGATCGTCATCATTCTTGGCAAGAAATTCAGCAGCTTTCTTTAAATATTTTATCGCGTCTTCCTTACGATTCAATTGCAAATATGTCTTTCCTAACATTAATAAATTGCGGCTATAAAAATTTGGATCAGCTTTCTCAGCACTCTCATGATACTCTAACGCTTCTTCAAAAGTTGAAGTTGGTGGTTCTCCAAATATAATGGATGCTATTTTTCGCTGATACCATGCCAGATTTGATATCTCATAACACCAGCATCCAAGCATGTATGATAGCATTGCATCGCCAGGTTTTAATTCCAACGCTCTCTACAATATAAGATTTATTCACAATGATTTAAGATTACAATAATCATTATCATAGTGTTTTGTAAGACTATATACATTTTTTTCATATATTTTTACAGTATTTATAAAATATATCAGTGTTTTTTAATTGTAAATTAATATCCATAATTGAATTAATTATTAAATATCTTACCATCATATGATTTTTAATATTGTACAATTGTTTTATGTGTGCTTTTGAACCTTCATAACTACTTTTACTATTGAGAAATAAAGCCATCCATTTATGTACAGCATAGTTATCTTCTTGAATATCAAGAGCCGTACACATCAAATCATATCCTTCATAAGTTAACTTTCGTGCTTCAACGTCACTGGCCATCTCAGCCATTTTATAAATGGCTCTACTTAAACGCCACAAGATTTCAACATCCTTATTATCCTATAAAAGATATATTGCAGTTATATATATATGTATACAGCGTATATATTACAATAGTATATATACAAATAAATATATAGATACATTACATGATTAATTTAGAAAATTTAACTTACCTTATATTTTGACAGAAGATCATAGATACCTTTATAGTCTTCCTGATCAAAAAGTGTATCTGCTTTAGTAAGCAGTTCCTTCGTTGCAGTTTGGATTTTGTCCTTATCATCGCTTTTCACAACTCCCCATACTCCCATTATGGTAAATGGCGATATTTTTACTAACTTTCTGATAAGTTGCATATTGTTCTCCCTCTGAAAAATTGTTTTGTTAATACTCAAATAATATAGTTATTGTTATCACATTTTGATGCAATCGTGTCTTGTACCTTATGTGCTATATAAATATTTTTACACAGAACTGCCCTTTGGAAAATCTTGAAGTTAACACGACACAATCTTTGCAACAACATCTTGTAATTTAACTATTGATAGATTGTTAGAGAATTATTATATATTAAATCTAAAGTGTATGATCAATTATCAATAAATGAAAAGTGAGTTTAACCTCTGAACTATTGTAGCTATTACTCAATACGCTCAATATTTATTTATCAGAGATTATAACTTTCAACTTTCAAACATTTGTGCGGATTCATGCATAAATCTACGTGAAAAATTAATATGATAAATGCAGATCGTACATTATATATCGTATATCTTTTGCACGATCTGCATTTCATGCACAACACGAGTATACACAAATGATACGACTGATTGTGTATATGTAACCAAGCATGTATGTACATACATACACACATTATCATATAAATATACACATGTATGTTAAATGCACTGCAGTAACTCGGTGCATCCGTACTGAATGACTGATAAATGCGAAATAAGTAAACAACACACTTTTTCCTATTTTATACATATGTTCATATCGCATTAATAAAGCGTAAATTAAAACAATGTGGTTACAATTATTCAAAGCCTAACACATTAAACATGAATTTTTAGAAAAAATATCAATTTATGATATCAATAACATTAATTATATTAATAATATTAAATTAAATAATATTAAATAAACAATAATATTAAAAGTTTATAGTAATAGTAATAGCAAAGTAAGAGTTGTATTTCAATTAGAAAATAATAATTACATGAAAATATCAATTAAGTATCAGCTAAATTTTATTAAGTAAATAAAAAATGAAAGATTGTCATAATTTTGGGAATAAATAGGCCAATTAGTGTGGTTGAATTAGATCTTTATTTGGAAGATACACAGGTATTCATAGGATAGTTTAACGTAATCGAGACAGGGGAGGTTGAAGGTGGATAGTGATTAAACGTAAATGTACAAACGAAATACAATAAACAGTATTTTTCATCGGTGTAGTGCGTGGCTTATTGGCGGGGCAGTATAAGAAACATCTCCCTTTTTTTTTTCTTTCCCTCTTTCTCCTTTTCTTTCTCCCCCTGGATCTAGAGAGTTAATAATTGTACAACAAATTCAACTTATATGCTAAAGCCTCGCACACTAATTGCTTTCCCTGTTTTAAAAATAATCATGTTTCTTCCCTTTTAATACAAAAAAAAATCAGGTAATGCATTACATCGTAAACGAAGACATTGCACCGCAATCTCTTTCGCTTAGCCGTGGCTGTGTGAGCACGATCATCGTGAAGAATTTTGGAATTGCCCAGAAAAAACAGGAGAAGGAGCGCTAGCAATTTGAAGTGCATATGTTATCACGACATATCTTTATATGAAAAGAAACGTCTTTTATAGATTTTATATATCGTGAATCATCTACAGCTCTCAAATCACTGTTTTCTGAACAAATTTTGGTTCATGTTTACGCCTCAAATTCATACGTCAGACAAAAATATTCTTAACAGTTTAGAAAGTATTGCTCGCTGTATCCTCTTTTTTCTGGTATTTTAGAAAATTCTTTTATAAATGATGCGCTAGACAAAGAGATGGTCGTGCAGATCGCCTATTATATACTTATAATCATCTTAACGTTATTTTTAAATACGTTCTTGTAGTCTTTACATGAAATGTTTGTATGAGTTCTCGTTTTTTTTGTATTTTTTTATAATAAAATTATTTTTCTAATCTTTGTTAATCAGCTGTTGTTGCCCTGTGAAACCTGCCTTCTGTCATAATACAATAATACTTGCACGGTAGGTTCACACTTCTTAATTTGGTGATTTTTCTTCATATATCACAATGTTACTTCTGCATCTTTTTTTATCAACATTAATTTTCTTCTCATAATTACAAACACCAAATTCAAATGCAAAGTTTTATTTGTTCAATGTCATATTTAAGAAATATCCTAAGCCGTAAGTCCCCGCAAATGCTAGCGCAAGATTATTCGAATTTTCTTTCATGTGTGTCATACATTTCCGTACGACACACATCAGATGTAAGATTATATGTTGTATACAACTAATAAACTTGTCCTCTCAAAATTATTTAATACATCTGTAAAAATGCAATAGATAAAAAAAACATAATGCAGTTAAACCTGCATTGCAAAAGCTAACATTTCACTTAGTCCACTTAATCAATCTCTTTAATATCAAAGTTATTATTGTATATAATATTCATAAACATGCAATACTGCACGGTACCTATTACTCTTTGAAGTTTCGTTTCACATTGCAAATGCATTGTCTCGACTTAAGCTATTTTCATAAATAGACAGTTGAATCATAATCGCAGAGCATCTTATAGTGTGTTTTACTGTGCATTAACGCTAATTATAGCGTTCCTTTTTTCCCTTATTGCGTTTGGGGCTTGCCACGTGGTGCATAGCCACCACGGTTGCTTCCTCTTTGTCCTCTGAACTGTCCGCGACTAATGCGCTCGTTGCGTGTACCTCTTGATCCTCCGCCACTACCTCGTTTGAAGCCGGTATTATATCCGTTATTCCCTTCGTTGTTACCCCAGCCACGTTGCTGATATCCGTTTTGATAGTTACTGTCATTGCGATAGTATGTGCCTGGAAGAAAAATTAATGTCATATCTTTTAGCCGTTAGAATTAAAAGATTTATTTTAAAAATATTGAATGCTTTATGAAAAAGTTATAAAAGTTAACTTAATCTCTTTGTATTAAGTGATTTTTTTTTACCTTGTCCTCCACGTCCATTTTGTTGGTAATTTCCCCTGCCTCTGCTATTATAGCTATTAGAAGTCCCTCTTCTACCTCCCCTTCCTCTGTATCCACCACGTTGGTCAGAAATCCAAGGTTGCTGGGATGTTTGTTGCGACGATTGCTGGCAATCTTGAACAGATTGTTGCTGTTGATCAGATTGATTCCAGTCATTGGTCTCAGTCATTTGACACCAATCGATAGATTCATTTGGCTGCTCCAATGGTGAATCAGAAATTTCAGTTTGACCATTTTCGACCTTTTCCTGGAAGAATCCATGAGCCATCAAGAGTCAACGATATAAGTCATTTATTAATTTTAGGCTAAAAATGTTACCTCTGTGGATGTTTGAGTTTCTTGCTGATGCGTTTGCTCATTAAAGTTTTGCATTTGACCTTGCTGCGGTAGTTGTGCAGCATTCTGTTGTTGCTGCTGTGGTTGAGGCTGGAAACTGGTCGGATGTTGCGGGCTATATTGCATATTCGGCTGCTGGTGAGAAGGCGGCATAGGAATCGGCGGCGGTGGATTAGGATTCGCGAAACCAGGAATGTGTGATATATCCTGCGGCGGTTGATATATGACCTGCTGAGGTACGCCCACAGGCGCATTTGCAAAGTTCTGATTTGTGAAGGTTTGCGAGGGAATGGGCGCATTGACTGTAGGAGGAATGTGTGATACGATGGGTGCTTGCGATTCCGGCTGATCAAGTTCAGATTCCTGCAAGAAAAAGAAGTTGGGTGTGCCTATAACATCGTTGATGCGGGGTGCCGGTGGAGGCTGCTGTTGAGATTGCTGAGCTTGCTGCTGCGGCTGTGGCGGCTGTTGCTGTTGCTGTGGCTGCTGCGGCTGCGGAACGAAGTTGGTGGCATTCGTGTAATAAGGAGTGTCGACTGGCGCGGCAGGATGAGGAGGCATGGGTTGCGGGACAACCGGTATAGGTCCCGAGACCGGAGCGGCACCGGAAACAACGGGAAGCGTAGTAACTTGGACTGGAAAATTTGGAATAGGTATCATGGACTCCGGTGGAATGTGCCTGTCATTGCCGTTGCTGTATTCCTCGTTGACCTGTTCCTGTGGCGCCTGTGCATTAGTAATCTTTGTCTCCGTCAAAGTTTCGGTAATCTGTACAAATATAAACCGATTTTATATTAATCAAATACAATATCAAATTGTAAGCTCAATATCTTGATGCAATACCTCTTCTATCGGTGCTGCCTCCGAACATTCGTGAACTTGATCGAAATAGCCGCACTGATTGATCTTTGTAATTATCTCCTTCAGTTTATTATAAGTAGTGCCAATAACCTCACGTTGCTTCCCATCTACAATCGCAACATGATGCTCCGCTATTTTCTGCGCCTGTTGAACAAGTGTCAGATCTCCTTCCTCCCGCTGCTTTATCATCATCTCGTTGTACAAGCTGTCCAGGTATTTGAATTCGTCTTCCGACAGTTTTATAGCCCCGTTCTTTCCATGAAAGAAATCGTCTCTAACAGATTCAGTGTTCAAGCTTATCAAGACATGCTGAGTAAGTATCACTTCCTTCACCTATAAACCATACAAACGATACATTTTTTAACTCACACCTCATATGATACATAAAATAATATGTAATATTTTTTCAAATCATACTTTTGCAATGTCTTGTTGCGTACGCTCAAGGGCCTCTTTTCGCGCCAATTTCTTCTGCTGCTTAACATAGTCATTGGCAATATTGGCGATTTGTTTATACAAATCCCGCGTAATGTCCAACGTTTGAAGCACCTCGTCATATTTTGCCACTGCTGTTTTTTGGTCTGAATTCAATTCCCTTCCATTTTTCTGCAGATCTCTATATGATTCTAGCTTTCCCTAAATTCAAGAGGTATATTTGATGAATTTGTTCGATTCCTTTTAAAGCGATCGAGACTACCCAGTAAGCACAAAACATTCCAACAGGATTCTAGTAATAGATCCTTTGTACTTGAATCATTCATTTTTTTCTCTTTTTTTCTTCACGTTGGAAAGAAAAATCGTAAACGGAACAAAAACTTTAGGTAAAAAAAAAACAGACCTATTGTTGCGACACTATTAGAATATTCTGTGCTGGCTGGGTAGTTATCACAATATACTCAATACATTACATTATAATCTAATTATAATCGTGAAACGTAAACATTACGTTTACATTGTATTTACGTCGAGGTAAGGGACAGTAAATAAGTTGTCAAGATATAACGCAAAATACAAGATAAACGTTTCGACATGCAAGTTCCATCAAAGTAGATGGAATTTATATTTGTTATGATTATATTCTCGTTTTTAATCTAAAAGACCTAATATTTGGAGATATTCCATGAGCCCTCATACACACGTACACACGTACACGGCAAAATCACGCGACAAAGCAGCGTCGACGTGCGTTCGCCACGGCGAAATGGGGAAACCGGGAAACGCCGATCGCCGATCGCGGCTGCTCCGCGTCGCGCAGGAGGATTCTAGCGCGAGTACAATCGTCGGCGGACATCGTCGTCGGGGACGCGGCGGCGACGCGTCCCGCCAAGGGCGTCGGAAAGCGCGTCGCGGCACGGAGAAAAGTCTCGTGCTCGTAGAGACCGCGCACCGCCATGATCGCGGAGGTTGGCGACAAGTTGGAGTGTCCGGGGGGCTCCGGAGGCCCGCTTGGGTTCCGTCGCGCGTCGTCGTCGTCGCGGACCGCGGATCGACGGCCGGCCCGACGCGTCGGGCGGCACGGGACGGCCACGGCGCGCGTCGCGCGTACCCTTGAAAAATCCGCGAGGCGCGAGCACATGGCACGTCGGGGGGGATCATGGCGGACCGCGGTGAGAAAGCCACGGCGACTCGATGACAGATCGACTTTTGTCTGCACGTACGGCCCGGACGGCCCGGACGTCGTCTTTACCTTACGCTTCTCGAGATTCCGTATCTTATGCTCGATTACGATGATCGCTTGGCGTAACGGTTCCACGGTCTCCGTAGAGGCCTGTTTCTCTAGTTTGGGGTTGGCAGAAGGCATCCTTCACGGGCAACAAACACGAACTGGGAATCGGAATGGTAACCAAGTTGAACCGAGTCGTGAGTGGGGCAGGGACGGGGAGGGCGGGGGTAAGTGGGACGACCGGAATGGCGGGCCGGACGTTTCCGAATATTGAGGATCCGCATGCGCGGCGACATGTATTAAAGGTCTATCCAGAACCATTGCCCAATTCGAGTAAGGTATTCCCTCTTTCCATCTCTCTCCCGTTTCTCCCAAAATTGTCAAGTTGACATTCATGAAATTATGCTGTGTTTTATTTAAAAATTCTGCGTGAAAAAATTTAAGTGAACTGATCAAATTTCAATTAATCTAATTAATTCAATCAATAGAATTGTTCAAAACACAATTTTTCACTTTTTTTGCATAATTCATCGTTCTTAGTTTGATTTTTCTTTACATATATCGAACAATAAAAAATTAATGAAATGTTTAATAAAATACTGCAGATATTGTTTAATAAATTAATTGGTTATTGTACTTGTGTAAACGCTAAGTTAGCCGATACACTTGAATTGTTATTAATTTGGAGTATCACTACTTTAGTCTTAGGTCAAGTATTACTTCTGAAAATTTTAAATTTTCCGCTTATTATTGGTTTCTTCACTATTGCACTTACTTCGAATTTAAGTGCAAAGATTACAATGGACTGCAGCACCCGGTGCAAACAGAGAACAGTAACGTCTGACGTCATTCCGCTGGAAAGAGCATTTTAATGCACATTTTCTACACTGGTGCAGAATGTTTTGCTGCGAAAAATAAATATAAAAAAAGACACAAACATTTAAAAAATCGATGATTTATTGAAGAGATAGTTGATGGCGATATTTTATTAAGTCGTGTATCCACGTGCCGAAATTTGATTCGAGATCTCGATTCAAAAAACGTATAGCCAATAAAGTTACCATTTTTTCATAATTGGTGCCAGTTGATTGGCTACATATTTCTCAAATCAAATACTTGCATTGGGGACACAAGATTCAACAACGTTATGCTATTTCGTACGCTAAAAAGAACGAACCTGAGTGAGATGAGTTTCGGAACATATCGACAAATAGATCTTCAATACCATCAGCAGAAAATCGAGACTCTTCTTCTGGAAGGCAATTTTCAGCGCCATCGTAGTAAATTCGCGAGTGATGAACTAAAGTCAATCACGTGATGAGTGTGGAAAACAAGTGCCATATTCAAATTTACACGCGCGTATATACATGTTGCTACATAAAAATTAAATAGTCACAAATTAACACACATCATTCAAGAACGTTTGACATTCTATTGTATATCTTGCAATGTCTATTTTGATATTGTAAAAAATAATATTTAACTCTGCGCAGTCGAATCTGAATTTATGAAACAGACTGATGCTCCTTTCCTAGTAGTAAATCAGTGACTGACACTTTACCGTCCGACATGGAAGTAAGTAACTAATCTTCTTTTTATGAAGAAGATTGTTTATGATATGAATGCATTACATCATACCACGAATGCTTTGGATTTTAACTCTAACTTTAGACTTCAATTTGCGTCATACTATTTTTTTATTCTTCTTTTTTTTTATCTTATCGTTCTTCATGTGCACGAATACTTCATGTGCACTGATAATTAATGCACTTAGCATAGAAAATTTTCCTGCAAGCGGTCAGCGACATTTTGCTAATCTTTGCGATTATTAGCACCTCCATATCGTAAATGTTTTAGATTTATACTAAGTTGTTTTGACGGGAAGCAAGTTACATAAGACGGAAACTTTGAAGCTAATGGAATGGAATGTTCAACAGCGCCAGATTTATACATATTATTTGTTCACGTGATTTGGTTTACGTTAACTGTTTCAACGAACTAACATTGTAGTCCTACAATTTTTAGCTTCTCAATAGTATTTCCGCATGAAAAGTTGAAATTAAAGATATTTAAATATAATATTTCTTTCTTAAATCTCGCAAAATCTTATAACTTCGAAATAAACTAAAATACTTCATTCGCATCAACATTAGAAAGTGACAGAACAATGATAGCATTAACTAACGTCTACAGAAATCTATGATGAGACTTCTAAAAATACGTTTTCGTTTCTCCAAATATTCATGCCCTAACAGCACAGTGGCACAGCATTCCGAGAATGTTTGGAGGATACTTAATAAACACCAACTAACAATAACATTGCATCAATATTATAATTTCTCACTCAACAATATAAATGTAACATAACACACGTTGTATATAACAATTAATTTTATTTTATTTTATTACTTATTGTTGAAGTTATGATGCAATGTTAATTGATGTTGGGGTATCAAAAGTATAAGATATTGAATATAGATTGTGTTCTCCATATATTTAATATATTCTTAATACTCCTACATTCCATACAAGTGTATACCTAGAATATCATGTACTATTAGATAGGGAAGTACTCGTCCGCGTACAATTCATTCACGCTTGATCTCTGGCTCCGACACGAATCGTCACTCCGGTCACACTCCGGTTGAGTGCTCGACCGACGGCACTGTCTCCGACACGTTAGTCCCTATCAGCGAAGATTTGACACTTGACCCTTGACGCTGGTCTAAGTGTCCGCGTCGGCGGGTAAATCGCGAGCATTCCGCGGGATCGGCAGTCCCGCGTCGATCATCGCGCGCTTAATTATACTGGTGCCGAATTCCGCCGTCTGGCAGCCGTCGATCACGTGCATCCGCATATGCAATCGCATCCCCCCCGCGTATAACGCGAATACTCCGCGATACTCCGAGGGCGCGTCCGACGTAGAACGTGATGAACGATAAAGCCACCATTGCTTTTTCTTCTTCTCCATTTTTTTCGCGTCTGGCCGCGATACGGGATTTCTTTTTATCTCTCGCGGTTGTTTCGTCGAGCCGATGTGTGGCTCAGCGATGATCCCAGTCGAGAAAACGGATTGAGGCTACGCACGTGGAGAACGTGCGCTAGGCCGTAGGTGTATTCGCGCGAGGGTGAAACGGCACGGTTGGGGATTGTTCGCGGATACGAGACAGTCGTGGAAGTTCACATTCACGAAGAAGCTACGGTGCACCAATTTGCGGGATTTTACCGATAAAAATACGGTTCCAGATTCTTTCCTCGGCATCGAAATTTGAAAGCCCGAATCAATTAACATCTTACATTGTCAATCATAATTATTGATAATTACAGTTGACAATTTGAAATCTGGAGTTAAAAAGAACATCGAGAATCAACAGACATCAAGAAGTTGAAGCTACACTGAAACTGCGAGATTACATTGAGTAAGGAGTTATTTATATCAAATTCAAATTATTTCGTAATTCTGCCCTTTTTTTCATCAGAAGAGATATACGATTTACTTGTGTGCGTACAATTTTTTCCGACTCTCTTGCAACCTAAATTTTTGTCAAACGTAAAATAAAATTTTAATAAGATAGTGGTTCTTTTTTTTATATTTATGAATCAGAATATGAATAAAAGCTGGAAATATTCCTAAGGGAAACCGAAGGAAAAGCTGCGCGACCATAAATCGTATATTGTCTTTGCGTCGCAGTTATCTATCATCACTCTTGTTAGGAATAAATCGTCACAGACGCCATCGACGTCGACGTTTTGTCATATCGCAGTTATTCACCGCTCGCGAAAACAAATAACAGCGAATTATTCTCACAGACTTTTCCCAATTTCGGAAATGATAAATTATTCCCGTATCAATTCCATTCTTTTATTTTTCTTACGACAAACTCTTAATTTTTAAATAATTTCTAATTCAATAATTCTTTTGCGCAATACGTTCCAAATACACGAAACTTTAATCAGGTTTTATTGCGACGAATTACATTATATCGATACGTCAATACGTGAGTTCATATGAGGGAGGATTCTTAATTGAGTTATATCAACGACTCCACTCGATACAAGTACATCCTGCACCCGACGTTTTACGTCATATAAAATCCGTTATAAATTAACGAATATCCTCCTTCGCAAAATTGTCAAGTTACTTGACATAATCATTAACATAATTGTTACAGGCTGAATCGCGCGCTTTCTCTGAACGGCGGTGCCTAATCTCGTGTAAACAAAGCTGCTAGTTCTAATCTAATCTAGGCGTTCTTGGACGAAAACAGTTTTGTTTTTCTTTTTTCGTGAAATAAGTTGCATAAACAATCGCGAGTATTCGAACCGAAATCGAGATCAGTTAGCGCCGTATCAATCTCGTCCGCGCATTCCCGTCCGCGATATATATTGTGAAAATAACGAGAATCCAGATAAGGGATCGCGACAATTATTGACATCCGCCGCAAGAAAATTTTCCCCTGACACGTTGAAGTTTCTCATCGTTTCGTACTATATGAACTCGGCACATTCTGCGTCGTAAGTACGTAAAATCGTTCGAGTCTTTTAAGAAAATATGCTGAAAATCGAGCAACAATCTCTCCGCGTCTATAACTTTATTTCGAGGCCCGTCAATGCCACGTGCGGATGATATTACGCTTGATAATGTTTTCCAACCACTTTTCCGCATGCACTCGTGGCATAGTGCATTAAAATTCCATCAAAACAAGTGTAATTATATCACTGGAATGCCGAAAAAAAGCGCACGCCACGACGATTAAAACAAAGTTCATTAAATTAATTGAAGAAAAACAACTTGTTAACGATATCTTAACGTGTTCCCCCGATGCACTTTGTGCTTCGGGGGCGAAGTTTAGTTCCGTGTTTTTGCGCGTGTTTAGCACATGATAGTAAAGCGGATTTGGTACTTTGGAACGCGATCCACATTGATATTTTGATATCAAAATTCGCGCGGCGGTGCGGAATCGTAAGAGAGATAGGGATTCGCTTTCTCTAATCTCCCGTTTTTATATTTTTCTCTTCTCAATTTAATAAAACGACCGAGCGCTACCTCGGCCAGTTCTCAGAGAGCGCAATAGTTCGTAAACAGTTGGAAAAGGTAGCGGACTAATTCGAGCTTCGACACCTACGACACGCCCGGACCTGCGCTGAAGCCTCGGTATGTCAGCGAGAAGTAAAACGAATCAGTATTATAACACACCCCGCGCGATGAGGGTCAACAGCGCGCAGGGGCGAAGCGATTACAAGTAGATCGCGATCGGCGGGTGTCGCAAAATACATTGTTTTGCATTCGGTCTGCCTGAATGATTTACAATGTAAATCAAAACTTGCACGGTCATTCAACACGAAGCTCTGCAACGTGAAAGCGATTCCACCCCCGGTTTCTCGCGTAAGATAGAAAACGATATAAACACCTCATAAAATATATTTCTGATGGGAAATTATGTTTTCTTTTGCATTGGGTATTTCTTTATGTTTAAATATCTTTTTACTGATAACAAAGCTAATTTTAGAAAATAAAAAACACGTAAAACTAGATTATATTTGATTAAATAGAATAAATAAAAGGAATGTTAATTTATTTTAAAAATATTTTAAAAATAATAAAAAATAGAAATTTAAAGTTTTTTTTTCTTCAGCCGCGTTTATCCATTCAGACTGAATCGCAGATCGCTTCTGAATGCAAGGCAACCCTTCGAATGTAATGTAACTTTGTCTGCAGCGTTTAAAGGCTAAATCACTAAACACAAATAAACGATCTGGCAAACATTCATCCCGGCGCGCGAATTGTTGCATATTCCACCGGAACAGATTCTCTCCAAATGCATTAGTCCGATCTATTATTTCCCAAACTTCCCCGAGCTAAAAGTGTGAGCATCAGACATCTCGAATTCACATCACAGCAAGACACTGCAAGTCTTATTGCATTATTCTCCAACATTTTCTTCGTTTTCCTATAAACTCTAGGGTAAGAAGAAATATTTTTCGAAATAATTCCGCAACATTAAAACAAGAAGATAGACAGTGCGAAAAAGAGGCGATCTCCCTTCTTTAATAAAATCGAACGTGACAGTTTCAGATGATTGATAATTTGATCTTCAACGACATGGGGAACATGGGGATGCAATTAGGCGAGGCCGAGGACGAGGAGATCCTCATGTGCAACGACACGGCTCATCAGGAACTGCCGATCGAGATGCGCTTCAATGACGGCCACTTGGTGACGATAATCACTTACAGCATCCTGATGGTGATATCGGCCACCGGGAATATTTCCGTGCTGACCATAATAAAGAAGCGAAAGTCCAAGTCCCGGATACAGAACCTCGTGATGCACTTGTCGATCGCTGACCTCTTTGTAAGTATAGCGAGTCGCGCGCAAATAACTTGACGATAAAAGTAATCATCCCGCTCGAGGATTGCGCTTAAATTTAGAAACTGTTATGAAACGTGTCGCGTCCTCTTATCGTCCAGGTGACGTTTCTGATGATGCCGTTCGAGATCGGTTGGGCGAGCACGGTGTCCTGGGAAGCGGGAGACGCGATGTGTCGCATAATGGCCTTCTTCAGGATGTTCGGCCTGTACCTTTCATCCTTCGTGATAGTCTGCATCAGCGTGGACAGGTCGGTCCACCGACATTGTAAATCGCGATCGTTTTCCGCGACACGGTTCCTCTTTCTTCGACACTTTTCGTATTAACTTGCGGTATTTGAGATGATCGCATCGCGAGATAAGACTACGCGTTAACGTAGCTGCATTTTCTAGATATTACGCCGTGATGCGACCCCTCCAGATACTAGACGTTCACAGGAAAGGAAAGATATTGCTGATGCTCGCGTGGGTCGGTTCCGTACTTTGCTCCTTGCCACAGGTGCGCAAACTTTTATACAAGCAGTATGAGATATCATTTCGCTCTGCGATTGGCCTTAAACAGCGTATTCTTGTCCCCCGTAGATGTTGGTGTTCCATCTCGAGACGCATCCGAATTATACCTGTTATACCCAGTGTATAACGTTCAATATCTTCCCGTCGTACGTGCATGAAGTTTCGTACAGTTTGTTCGGCATGGTGGTGATGTATTGGTTCCCCCTGATCGTAATATTCTATACGTATACCAGTATTTTCATGGAGATCTGTCGTAGATCCAAGGAGAGGAGCGAAGGTAAGAATACAATTTATCGCCCTACAAGAACGCTAAAAATTATTTCGAAAGGGTGTAATCGCTATATTTCTGATTTACACATACAGATCTAATGATAATGTTGTTTAACACTCGGTAATGAAAAAATTGATGCAATCGAGATATGTTAAATTCTTTGCAGACAGAATACGTCGTTCCTCGAGCGGATTCCTAAGTCGAGCGCGAGTACGCACATTAAAAATGACGATAACTATTATCGCCGTCTTCCTTATCTGCTGGAGTCCTTACTACGTGATGAGCGTATGGTGAGTTCGCGAGTACTTTTTATTTCCGCAGTATCTTTTCCCGTCATCCAAAAAAATTAATCGCATTAGTGGCGTACGCGGTCCAAAAGTCAATAATATCGCCGAACCGATTGTGTAAATGTAAAAATATTGATGATATACACTTTGACGCGATCGGCCGTTCACGGCCGCGTAGATACGCGAATCCCGTCTTACGAAAAAAAGAAAAATAGCATCGCAGATTGAGAAACTCGCTACTGGATTCTATGATCCTTATCGGCGTATACGCGTGCAAACAGGTACTGGATCGATCGATCGTCGGCCCTCAAAGTCGACGAACGCATTCAGAGAGCTCTTTTCTTCTTCGCCTGCACCAACTCCAGCATGAATCCCATCATCTACGGCATCTTCAATATACGCCAAAGGAACAGGGTAAGTGGCTCTACCTCGGAAGTGGCGTAAATTCACAATAAAGCTTCTGACGGAACATTAACTCCGACGTAACATTTCATATAAAATCACGAATTGTTCAATCAACAAAGTTTTGCATAAAAGATTTACATATTCGACACACGTAACGATCTTGCAGCGGGCGTTAATAAAATCCATAGTCGAGCGTGAAATAGAATTCGATTCAGGACGAATTCGTATAATTGTCACATTAATTCGATTATCTGCGCTCTACATGTCGTTAATACGTTCCATTGTCGTTCGTTTGTCCATGCAATTGTAAATTTTAATACGTCGCAAAGACAAGAGCAAATCTATACCGATTGCATTAAAAAAGAAGTAAATTTCTATAAATTATGTCTTCCGTTTGCTAAAAATTAAACAATTTACATTACATTCACTTTCTTCTTCTACTAACATTTTCTACTAACTCAAGCTAACAGTTGCCTGTTGCCTGTATTTCCAGGCAAAGCTTCAGTCCCATCCTCTTCTAAGGCCCATCAATACAACCATGGAGCTTCCGGTCGTCGCTTACGCCAGAGATTCCATTTTCACCGTTTTCGTAATAGCCCTGCCGGTCCTCTTTAACCACCCGACCTCATATAACAGACGTTCATCGCATGATCGTAATGGTAATTTGTTATCCCGAGATTGACAAGTAAATCCTCCTAAGCCATCTTGCATCCGCATGTTCTCACGCGCGATTAATATAACCGTGATCATACATTGTTGCTTTCGCAGAGAAATAAAGAAAGCATAAATAACCAGAGCTACGAATGTCTGAGGCAGAGGCGCGGAAGGCATTCGAGAGAAACGTCTCTCCGAGGCGTCGATTAGACGAGATTTGGACTTTCGACAGCTACAAGCTTCCACGAAAATCTCTATTTTCGTTCTAGGCGCCGATGCGTACAGCCACCATCGAGACCCGGGTCACGCCGCTGTCTCTATCAGTCAAACTTCTCGATTGTCAATGAAAACGATATTCGCCGGCTCGAACAGATGCGTCTAAACCAGCGTTGGTCCGCAAAGTGTGTCTGCGTCCTTTTACGGAAATCCACGTTTCGGCAGCGTTATTATTATGAACTGCGCCTTTACGGCATGCCGATCGCATGACACGCTCCGCACGCGAAAACGCGGAGATCTGTGCTATTAAAAAGTACCTAGTCTTACTCTACCAGATGCATGACGAGATTAAAGCGAGATGAAAGCGCCTGTGATTGATCAAGTCGCGCCCGACGAAACGGGGAAGATCCTCTTTGACGAAATTGCGCGACGAAGATGAAAAGGAAACGGAGATTTTCCTGGGTGAAAACTTGTATACTCGTTCATCTCTAGATGTATTTATTTCGTTAAATAATTAGATAAGAACCCCTGTAACAGCTTAAGAAGAATCTCTAGACTAAGTTATTTTATACGTATTTGTTACGACCATAGAGATATAAGAATAGAGTGCGCAAGCGAGCCGAAAAAGCGATAGAGGAATAGAAAGAGAACGCTGCATATG
>VBVQ01000221.1:35120-55620 GCA_011636635.1 Tetramorium simillimum | reverse complement strand
GTCCAATCATGCGATATAGAGAAGGATAAAAGGGGCCCATATGCAGCATTGTCTTTTTTTATTCCTCTATCGTATCCACCTTCAGGCTAGCGTAGCACTCGCGTACTCTAGTCTTATATCTCTATGGTTACGACACAAGCAGACGTTGCAAACGCAACCGTGATGCTTCGTTGGATATGTGTTCTTTCTTTTTTTTTATAAATATATATATAATATAGTATATACTTTCGCGACATAAGGTTGTGCAAACAAGTTACGTAAGCTATTTATACACTGCTTCGTTCCGTATATTTTTATAAGGAAGAAAAATATATCGAACAAAATGCGTGTGTTTGCGTACCGCGCAAATCTCTTTCGTTACTTAAAAAAACTTTTAGAGAATAAGCTCGCGTAATCAGCCTGTTTCTATATATTATATTTCTGTATATTTTCTGTAAATAAAAAGATAAGGTAATTGTAATTTATGCGACACACGCGTAACGTGCAAATTACCATCTCTGTGTAAACGAATACAACGTAATGTGCAATATACACTTAATATAACGTAACGATGTATTTCAGTCCATAACAGGTAAGGGAGTCATCGTGAGAGTCTTTCCCGGAATCAGACGCATTTCTGCTGACGTTCGCCAGCTCAGCCTCAATTGAATTGAATCTGCGTGACTCCGTGCCGAGTCTGGTGTACGTAACGGGCCAGTTACATACATCAGACCCAGCCCGCGCACCGTATCCGTAATGTCGGTCAATTAGGATGGAAAATTGATCACATGGTACGGTGCGACCGCGCAAAGTCTCGGTCAGCATCCGACACGGCTGAAACGCAGTTAATGACGGGGACGAAATGACGGCAGCTCCTGAAGCGGTCCCTTTCGTTCCGCGTGTTCGCAATGACACGTGTATCGCGTGAACGAAAAATGCGGCATGACGTATCGAGATGCAAGTGCAAAACATCTCACGTTAAAGTCGTATCTTCAAGTTTACGAGATAACTCGCGATGTTACGGCAAAATTAATCTACTCGCAGATTGTAAACATCACCAATCGTCAAATATCCGGCGAAACGTCCGCGAATAATTGGAGAATTAAAAGAAATTTGCAGGAATCTATATCGAAGTCGCAAATATTCATTTTGTAAAATTCACATGATGCTAAATATTTCTATTACGCTGATAGTGATAGCGATCAAATTATCATGCGACGTGAGTTAGCGTCCAGCTACATCGAATTCGGCGATTGAATTTTGATAAAAGATATTAATTTTTTGAAAGAAACACCGTGTATATCACCATGGAGGAAACTAGGCTTTCTGCAGCGTGTCTACGGTTTGAAACTGGTGTGGATGTGTAGGTGGGACCACTTCCCACACACGCGTAACTGGCACACCAGCGACATTGTTACATACCTGTTGCAAGGTCCATCGCATCGGAAAGACCTAAACTGCCGTTACAGAAACCTTCGAGATTGGAGAGGCTTTTTTATCTATATAAAAAAAATTAACACATTGAAATAAGAAGCCAGAGTTGTGAGCGCAAAAAGTTGCTATCTTCGTATAGAATTTCATCTTTACGACGTCTATTTAGATATTATCGATGTGTGATGACAGTTTTACAGGTGTAGGTATTTCGAAATAAAATTCATCAAATCACGAGATGCTAATGCGCGAGTGAGTGTATTGCATATTAATCGATTTCGCCGAGAAGTTCCTCGTGTCACCGTAGAAGGAAGCGTTTAATTTATATTAGCGCCGGCTCTGACGCGCCTTTCCGCTATGACTATTTCATATCGTTAAAAACAACTCGTGGGCGGGTGCACACAATAATGTCGGAGTAATGTATTGATGATATCAGGACTAATCATTCAGTCAGATCATATGGCAATAATACTGCTTACTCCACTATCTATTTCCAACTGTAGCATCGATTCAATAAAATGCATTCGTCAATGTAATAAAATGTAAATTTTACAAAAGTAATGTATTTACAAATAGATAATATCTTTAAGATAAAATCTTGACGAATAAATTAATTTTCTCCCGTTGTTCTCCCAATTTAATAGTAAATTAAAATTTGCATGCAAAGATTTTTATTTGCGAGCTTTATTTCTTCATTCTTATCTTTCTATTTCCATTGTTTGTTCGCAAAATTAATTTCATATCGCAAAGAGCCTGTTTCGCTCTTGTTTCACCTTGTTTTGAGAGTTTTTATAAATTACTATTTACAGTCTTTTTAAAATAATAAAATAGTAACGTTCCGGATTTTTATCTTAATTCACTAATGTTTTCTCTGCTCGCTACGTATCAGGTAGCACAAAATCTTGTCCGTAAAGCTGTGTCCGTGGGCGACGTATAAAGTCGCGGACGGTCCGTGTCCGCGCTTCAGTCGGCGGCCGTGCCTTCTGCATCCGCGCGCGTGCCGTCGCATCCAGAATCCACCGCACCGCGATCCCGAGACGAGAAAGTGGCTCGCCGAGGGGATCGCAGAAAATTCGTGTTTCACTTTCCAACCTCGGGACACCCACAGCCGCGTACGATACCGAATATAACTCGCGAAAAGTGCATCGGGATCGCGTCAGGATGCGAGTCCCGACTGTGCTGATCCTCGGGCTGCTGGCTGTCTGCGCCGTCGATGGCAGCGTCATACCCGATCAAGGTAAAGGTTTTCCCTTAAATAAAAGTAAAAAACAAATATTTATGAGAGTAGTTCCATAGTGACAAAATGTTTGCGACGAAATTTTGCGATCGTGTTGACTCCGATTCGCGTTCTCTTCTTGCGTCCTCTTCTTCAAAATAAAATGTTTCTACCGCTATTCTCTCCGCGTTCCTGTCGAAGACCATTCTCGGCGTGGCGCGGCAAGAACCCCGGTAGTAACGTGAGATCGGTGACCAATACACGAGGCTTTTCTCACAGGTCACTCAACTATATTGCAGAATTTCATATATTTTTAACGTATGTTAAATAACGAAAATAAGCTACAATTTCGAATTAATTAATTAATAATTAAACGACTTATTCAATGCTAGATTATTTTTACTTATGCTGTCTACTTCTTTTTATCCTGCCGCCGTACGACAGCTCTAACTGCGACTCTGCAAAATGCGTGGTATGACGACGAGTTTGTTATCGCGGCATCCAACATCAAGGAGAAAAGGAAGCACTCCGGCAGTCCGATCGAGACCCTACTGGCCGTGAAATATCGGAACATGAAAACGAAAATGGTGCTCATACTCGATCGACGGACGAAGCGCGGTGAGTCAAGAGATTTTCCTGATTAGCGAACCCTCGAATCTTTGCGTTACAAGTTTAATATTCCAGTCGTACTCGAGAATCTGGACGACACCGGTCGACGTAGCGCCTCGCACGTCAACGTGGACAGCCTTGCAGTGAACACTCCTCTGAAGAGCTTGATCATCCTGATACATCAGGCGCAGCCTCGCATGGACGCTCGCATGGACGTGTATGTCGACTGTGTTTACGAAGGATCTATACCGCTTAAGACAACCTTCCGCGACATAGCCGAGACCGAGGACACCTCGCACGTGGAAGTAGTAAGTTTTTATTTTCTCCGCTGAATATTTTCCACAATAATATTAACTTAAATAAATTTTCCCCTACAAATTAAGAACGTGTGAATGCGACGGCCAAAATTGTTTTCTTTTAATGCTAATTTAAAAAGAAACTGCCGCTTGTTCTTTAATTTTGCCCGATATTATTTTTTCGCTGCTACTTTCTTCGCTCACGTATCGTACGGTAGTTTCTTATTTACGTGCTGTTCGTGACGTCCACAAACGTGGGACGACGTCTTTCCAAATATGGTTGACGAGACCTAAGCTAGTTGCTTCTGTTACATACACCTGGCTGGCTTACCCAACCCAGACACAACGATCCCTGACTACTCGGATGAATTGAATTCGTTTCAATGAATTATTCGCGCCCTATTTCTGTCACTGACATTATTACATTCCGACTTTATGCAATGTCATAATTCTACGAGTTAACTTTCTATTCTCGACAATTCTCGACAATTCTCGTGGACTTCTATATTTTTTTTTACTACTAAAAATAAAAATTATTCTCCGTATCAATTATTCTACATATTAATTTTCATAGAAATTTGACAGTATTAAAAACATTGACTGATAATTATTTCAGTAGTTTTTTGTAAAAACACTAAATGCAATATATTCTTATTCATTTAACTGACAATTCGTTAAATTAAAATTTATTCGATCGATTAATAATTATTAATTTATTAATAAACACATGAAATTTTTCTTTTAGTTTAGAGAACGAAAATGCCGAATAAAAGTGTATCAGTCTGCAACCATCAGCGAGGTGTTAAGGAGAGAGCAATGTCCCGACAATTTAGAGAAAAAGAAGCAGCCTTCGGTATTCGACACCGGCATCGGCGATTCGTCAGCATCCGAATCCGACGAAAAGAAATCGACCGATCAACCTGACGGGACCAAAAGCGATGAAAGTAACGGAGGGGGATCGAGTACACCAGATCATAACGGCCTGCCATCCTCCGGTAGCCCGAAACATCCCCGGGATAAGAAACCTTCCGACAAGAAGGATCACCATGGTCGTCCGAGTGATCGCGATCGACCTAAGCAAAAAGATCACTCGAGTCATCCAAACGGCAAAAACAAACCAAATCCACACGACTCTTCCGGTCCTCAATCGGACGAAATGGACGATTATGATTACCCTAATGGACCTTCATCACATTCTCCCAAAGGACCTAAGAAACCACATCAATCTGGACCTGCCAAACGGCCTAATAGTCACTTAAGTTCGGGACCCGATAAATCAGATACAGATGACTTCGATAAACCTACTGGAGGATCAGACGAGTCGGACGGTCTTGATTATCCAAACGGATCTCGTCCTCCGCACTCTTCTTCGCAGCCTCCGCACTTTCCTGCGGCACATCGTCCCACTAAACGTCCCAATTCTAAGAAACCCGATAAGTCGAATTTATACGACTCTGACAAACGACCTGACGGATCGGATCCGTATGATTCTAAAAAGAAGCCTTCCCCAATATCAGATGAGTCTCTGGAGTCTGGATCTTCCGGTAGTTCCAAGCGACCTGGTCGAAGTCCGTACTTTGGTAGTCCGGGCCAGGACGGATACGATTATCCTAATCAGACGGACACGCCAGACGATTCATCGGACGGCACAAGAAAACCCAGAAGAGGCGACATCGCGATCCAGTCTCTAGATGAGAGAGGTGGGTGAGAGATAAGCGGATGTTAAATTAAGTCGTTTAACATGTTCTCACGGCAAGTGTTTTCCAGTCTGCCAGACCGAGGATCGACTCGTGAAAGCCTTGAACGAATTAATCAACGCTACCAAGCAACTCTGGAGGGAAATGGAACTAAATGTGAGTTAAAGCGATAAAGCAATTTGTTCAATTTACGTGAATTGATATCTTTGGATTTTAAATTAATATTTTTGTTGATAATATTAGAATAATATATATAAATATGAAAAATCTCTTGAAACGTTATATTTCTTCTGATCATACATAAAATAAAACTGTTTTTTTTTTTTAATATAAGATTACACAAAGTCTACGTTTTATCATTTTTATTTTGGCAGAAGAAGAAGTGCAACGTTAATCAATTATAAAAAAAAGAATGCATACTTACAACTTGAAAGACTTGAAAGACAATTCATTGCCTTTCGTTTTGCAGAGGATGGAAACCCAGCATCTTCGTCACTTGATCGAAAACTGCTCGGCGTGTCGTACACCCATCGGTGAGTGACGTTTCGTCGTATTGAAAGGACACGTGATCGAAAATAACAGTTCTTTTAACTTAGAAGGTAGCCAAAACCGCATCGTAATGAATGAATCTTATTAATCTATCTCACGCGCGTCGTCCTTCACACCCTCGAACTTTAATCTGTACGTGGCAATTGTCAGCGGAGACTACCTATTTATATTCAACAGTTGTATTAAGCAATCTTACAACGCAATAAATACCTGTTGTTAGAAAAAAATTCAACTTTGTTGTGACTCTTGTATTCTTGCGTCGCGCATTCACATTTACATATCTCTTTCGATATGTGGGCGGGAGTTTTCACGTTAAACATTTAAAACGCGATATTGTATCCGTTAAGATCAAACTTCGCTAATTTCTTCGTGCTAATCACTCTTCAAGAGTGACAAGTTTACAATTTATATAAAGTTTCCGTTGCAGTATAATCGAGAAAAACTTTACTCTCTTTTTTTTTCTCTTTTTTTCTTTATATAAATGTTTCGATATTCTATCAGGAGAAATTGAATTAAAATTAGGATGCACAGCTGAATTAAAATTAGCTTAGCACAGCTGCGTCATTATTATATTCCTTATTATATTTTGTTTATTCAAAAAAATGAAGAATGCGCTGGATGCGCAACGTCGATCTTAAATCTTTCTCTCTAAGCACACGTATATCACTTGCACGTGCACGTACGACACGCTGAGCCGTCGCATAACTTTCCGGGCCCGCGCCGGGCCCGCTCGACGATGCGCACGGCGCGTATGGAAGACCGGCTGTCGAAAACCCCCCGAAAATTGGCAATTCACTCGTCATTCGAGCCGTGATCCCGGTAAATTCCGTAGTGCCAACACCGCCGCCGATCTCGTGCGACCATAAGTCCCCGTGCTACCCCGGCGTCGATTGCCGTAACACACCGAGCGGACCCCAGTGCGGCCCCTGTCGTCGCGGTTACAGCGGAGACGGACGAGTCTGCGTCAAAATCCATGTCATCACCTGTCATCAACGGCCGTGCTACCAAGGGGTGCAGTGTTACAGCGACGACGAATCTGGTTACAGGTAAGAAATCGCCACTGATCTAATTTATAGCATTCATTCGAATCTATGAAAGAATAAGACGAATTGAAGATGGTGATGATGACATATATGTACATTTCACGTCTGTCACCATTTGACTTATAATTTTGTTTTCAGATGCGGCAGGTGTCCAAGCGGATACGTCGGCGACGGCGAGAGATGCGACAGAAGAAACCCTTGCGACCAACAACCCTGCCATCCAGAAGTTAAATGCTACCCCACTCACAGTTCACCATATTTCAAGTAAACGTTTTACGAGCATACCTTTTTCTAGGGTTTTACATAATTTTTAACCCTCTTACGTAATTTTTATTGAAATAAATTCTCTTTATGAAAGCACAGAGAACTTTATTTGAGGAAAGATTCGGTTTTCAAAAATTATGCAATCAACGAGCTTTCGACGTATAAAATTTTGCGAAAACATTTCCACGTCTGCTTAGCTTCGTTTAATAATAACTTTTCATCGAGTTTTCAATATTTTTTTCTCGAATGACGTAAAAGTATCTCTCATCATATGTCACGTATCATCTTACTTTCTTGTTGATCTCAAATGTGATACAGATGCGGCTCGTGTCCATTGGGATACGTGGGTAACGGCACGGCATGCACGGACGCGAACGAATGCGAGCTGGCGCGACCCTGTCACCCTGGAGTGCGGTGCATCAATCTACATCCTGGATATAAATGCGACCGCTGCCCGACAGGTTACACGGGATCAATGACGGAAGGTGTCGGTGTCGAGATGGCCAGAACGCAAAAACAGATCTGCCAGGACATTGACGAGTGCGAGATTAACAACGGCGGATGCGATCCCTATTCCGAATGTATTAACACGCAGGTGAGAAATTTATCAAGATTTTTCAGCTTGCATTTTAAAGAGAAACACTGGTATCTCTTTCGCTGTGCTTCAACGATGTTGCTCTCCTTTCTTGAAGGGATCCTACAGATGCGGTCCGTGCAAAAGTGGTTACATCGGCAATCAAACATCGGGATGTCATCTTCAGCATGACGTCTGTCCGGACATGGTAACGGTTTGTGATGTCAATGCCAATTGTATCGCCATGTACTTCGGCGAATATACATGCAAGGTAAGCATCTCGATCCATTGTGTATCATCGAAAATTGTGCCGAAAGCTCGAGATTTGTACAGAATTTCTGGATGTATAGTTCAAGAATAATTTTATTCAAATAAGAGCTGCAAAATATCATAAAGAGAATTAAGAAATATTAAATATAAGATTGGTGGAATAAATTTAGAAAAGATGTTATTTAGAGAAATAGTTGTTTTTATCTTTATAATTCTGTTTAAATTTTTACAATCTATTTATTTTAAATTAATTTCTATTGTGGATTTAATTGTCGAGCCATCTAATTTTGCTAATTAAAATACATTTAATTGTATCTTTTGCAGTGTCGCGTTGGTTGGGCCGGAAACGGATACGTTTGCGGTCCCGACAGCGACAGCGACGGCATCCCCGACAGGAATCTTCACTGCCACGACCGTCGCTGTAAGGCCGACAATTGTCCAACGGTGCCCAACAGCGGTCAGGAAGACGCCGACGAGGATGGCACCGGCGACGCTTGCGACGATGACGCGGACAACGACGGCGTATTGAATCTGTCCGACAACTGTCTGCTCACTTACAATCCGTACCAAGAAGACAGCGACGACGACAAGATTGGCAACGCCTGCGACAATTGCCCGTCAAATTGGAATCCACATCAAGAAGACTTTGACGACGACGGCGAGGGCGACGCGTGCGATAACGATCTGGATAATGACGGTATAAATCTTTAACGTTGAAAAAGGAAGCCCGGATTAAATGCCGAGTGAAAAGAAACGAAAAATAAAGAGAAATAAAGAGCCGCGTTCCACATATTGCTTCGTTATGTCACGTTAGAGAACGATTGTTAATTGAAACTATCGACGCACTAATGATGTCGCTGATAAAGAGATCGTTGTGCAGGTATACACAACAATCAGGACAACTGCGTCAGGACAAAGAATTCGAATCAGCGCGACACCGACGGGGACGGCATCGGCGACGCCTGCGACAATTGTCCTAACATTAACAATTCTGACCAAGAGGACGTGGATGCCGACGGCGTCGGGGATGTCTGCGACACCAACGCGGATCGCGACAGGGACGGCATCCAGGACGACAAGGACAATTGTCCGGACGTGGCGAATCCCGGACAGAGCGACGTCGACGACGATGGCCTGGGTGACGAGTGCGACGATGACATCGACGGAGATCGTGTACCCAACAGGATCGATAATTGTCCTTACGTCTACAATCCGGATCAACGCAGCGGTCGTAAGTTTTCAACGGACTCTTTTCTAAGAGCGTTTAAACTATAACATAATCTCTTCTATACCTAAGAAGTAAATAAAAATGAAGGTTTCAAACAAGATATCATATTCTTCCGTCTTCTGTGAAAAATTAGTTATTAATTGTTAATTGCGGAGAAGGAGGTGAAAATAAATGCTCTTTTTTTTTCGTTTTCTGCACATAGCTAAACATAGAGGCATCGGCAATGCATGCTGGAATGACTACGACAACGACACGGTTATCAACGTCGAGGATAACTGTCCTAATAACAGTCTAATATGGTCGACGGATTTCCGTAGATACACTACCATTGCTCTCGACCCATTCGGCGACTCGCAGCTGGATCCCGTGTGGAAAATTCATAATCAAGGTGCCGAGATTCAACAGCTTCTTAACAGTGATCCCGGAATCGCGATAGGTAAGTTCTATCACACAGATTAAATTCAATGGATGTGAAAAAAAAGATAAGATCTCTCTCGCTTTCTTTCTTAATTAATTAATTAACTAATTCTATGCAGAAATTTTCGTATATTTTTTTATCATCTTCCTTGTCTGCAAAGGACCGGATGAACTGACCAACGCCGATTTCGAAGGAACCTTCTACATTGATAATCAAGATGGCGATGACGATTTCGCGGGCTTCGTCTTTTCCTACCAGGATAATCGGCATTTTTACGTTGTTTACTGGAAGCAGGGTGATCAAGTCTATTGGCAAGAGAACCCATTCCGTGCCGATGCCGAGGCCGGAATTGTATTGAAGCTCGTCCAGTCCGACACTGGTCCGGGCACGATGCTTCGAAACAGTCTCTGGCACAAGGAAGATGTACCGAATCAGGCGAGGATCCTGTGGAAGGATCCGAGGAAGTTCGGCTGGCAGCCAAGAGTGTCATACAGGTGGCATCTATTGCACAGGCCTAAGATCGGCCTGATCAGATTCTGGTTGTATCAGGGCACGCAGCTGGTAACCGACTCCGGGAACGTGTTCGACTCGACTCTGCAGGGCGGCAGACTAGGTGTCTATTGCTTCTCGCAGGAGAGGATCACCTGGTCGGATTTAATGTATAAGTGCACAGGTAAAACGAGCAATCCTAATTGGCAATTTTCACACAGCACCGACCTAACTTATCATTATCAGAGGACTTAAATTAGTTCTATATCGCAATTTAATTAAAGAGACATGATATAGCTGTTCAAACAAGTCTAATAAAAATGTAATGTAAATTTAACAAAATAATTTATATGGAGAAATGATTTATATGGAAATTCGTGAGGTATTTTAAGCTCAGAATAATTACAATTGTGACCTTTATAGACAATGGATTAACGTTATTTTTCAGATACCGTGCCTCAATCTGTGTGGGATCAGTTACCTGATAATCTGAAGAGAGAGATTCAGGCGGAGATTGCTACCAACTTCCAACAGCAAACAATACAACGCAGAATGAATTTCAATTTCTAAAATAGGCTCTCGATGATCTATTTTGTTGTAACAAGAAGTAAATGAAAAGCGCGGAGATCAAACCTGAATCCCCGTAATTTTAATTTTAAAATAATCGAAGAGCCACAGAATTATAATCTACTATAATAAAACGTCAAATTAGCACATCTCTGACGCATTTAAATAAACTTAATTTGCATAAATTTGAAATTTTATGATAAAGTGTGTATATTTTTTATATATATATATATATAGATGTCTTGTAACAAAGATATTTAATATTTCACAAAATGACAACATATATTTCTCCTACTTAACCTAATTAATCAATTTTCATTGTATTTAAAAAAATATATATATTATCCTGGTTTTAATATCATTATAAAATCAAACGTACTTACCTTATGCAGACGTAGAGAATAATACAGAGTCACGACGTGTATCGATTAACATGTACATTAATTATAGTCTGAGATGTATGGAATCGTAATAATTTTAATTATCTTGCATTTATTTGTATATCTCTAAGGTGCAACTTGCATAAAAATTATTTTCATATTTAATATAGCAAAATAAAATAATAATCGTCAATACTTAAATTGCACCGTTGTTCATTTTAATCGCTTCATTTGTCCAACGTATGCAACATCGGAACGATATAACAAATAGTAAATTTATTTATTAACCGAGCATTAATATTCGTATTTCATCCCTAGAAAGATGAAGTTAGTGGGCTGACTATTAGGATGCGGGATCGTCTGAATAAAACGAGATGTACGCATATGTTCTTCGATTAAACAGTTTATTCGTACGAAAATGTCAAAGAAAGATACGACTATTAATAATTTAACGTTGAATCATCCGATCATTCTCGTAACACGTCTAACAGAGTATGTTTTACAGATTTCTCACCGACAGACCGGCAACGGCTAGAATTACATACGAGGAACCGATTTAAGGGTAAAAACTTAAAGAGAAACTCTTAGCTCCTGGCGAGTCGCGAAAGCCAAGTACCGGCGCGTGGATCTCGCTGACAAAGACGTGAGAGACAACGAAAGGCGTGACGGAACGGAAATGCTGTAAGGTATTAAATTCGAATTTTATTTGCTTCGCTCTCACAGACGCTGCGGAATCAACTCGAGTAATTAATTCGTGGCTCCCTAAGTTAATGATCCTTATTGAAATTGACGTAAACAGTCTTCTTACAATGCTTGTTCCCTTGCGGCATTTACAATAATTACGAGACAAGATTTTATTTTATTTCTTTTTTTTCTTTTGCGAAACCGTTGATCGCCATCGCCGCGCGATTCCCGTGACGGTCGAATCCTGCCAACTATTCGAGAGGCACCCTCTCTCGCCCTCACTCTTTCTCTCTCCCCTTTCTTACCGGCGCTCTAAACTCGAGGTATCGACTATCCCCCTAAACGCGTGTTCACGATAGTACGAGTTGGATCGTGCAACATACATATGTAACATTATCTTAATATATAAATACGAGAAGATTCTAGCTAGAGAATAAATTATTAAAATCTATCTAATTAATTCGAAGGAGAAACGGGAGAGGGAGACGATTCTTAATAGTCTACCTATCTATTTACACTAGGGGAACGAAATGCACGTGTGCGAGTCCGCGTCGCCCGCGGCTCTCGAAGCTTTTTTTTTGTCTGAACGCGGGACGCTTTGAAACTGCGCTCCTTCATTTTTGCTAAGAGTAAAACCGCGCTCGCTGACGCGACGCGTTGTGGCAGTGGTCGCTCAGAGCTCGCTGATTAAGGCAGTTGGGCACGCCTTGAACGGAAAGGGGTAGAGTCGGTAGTCCCCCGACGAAAAGAACACTTCACGCGGAGGGGCGGTTGCGGTCCAGCAACGCGCTGACACACGATTGGGAACAGTCTTTGTTTCGAAAAACGCGGAGGATCGGTCACGATCATTGTCGTCGTCATCATCGTCATGTTGGTTCTCCGCCGATTAGCCAGGACTCTTACGGTCAACATTGATTTCGGATTTAATAAAGCATCCAGCAATTTTTCTTGGCTGCAAATTACGAGGTTTGCAGACAGAAAAAGACACCTGTTATTCGCCAAATAACTGATTCCTTTTCATTTTCTTTCTCTTTCGTACTTCCATTAGCAGAGAATCTCTCTCGTGACGTGGCAGATCAAACGATTTTCAACCTCATCGGTGGAATAATAAACTCGACGCCCTCGTGCTTGATAAACGAAAATCGAATGGCGAATATTTGTAATCTCCGTCAAAAAAGTAATATCGTGAAGAAATGACGCACGCGAGTACAAGAAAAGACACGAGAGAAGAAAGATGTATTCCGTATTCTAACGGCGTAGAGAACGAACGAAGACACAACTCGTCTTTTCCCGGAAACTAGAAATAGCTGGAGGAAGGACTCGCTATTGTTAAAGTGTTGACGCTCGACGAAACCGGCCTTGCGTTAAAACTCGAACGATCGTTAAAGGCGATTGTTAACGGTCGTTTTCGATCGGAATCGTCGAAGCGAGCGCGTTATTGCTGCGCGTTTATGCAAATGTTCCCTCCGTCATCCCCCAGGTGGACAATTTACCGCGCAAACGACTCGCGTTCCTCGGTTCTAACGATCGCGACTCTTCTCCGCGATCGTTACACGTGCCACCTCGCATATTTCCTGTACGGATTTTACGCAAATGCCCGAGAGAGAGGAGGACGGCTCGTCGCTCTCGCCGGTATTTATTTATTCAAACGAATGCGCGTCTTCCCTGGAAACTGACGTCTGAGTTCCGCGATGCTGGAATGTTCCTGAAAAGTACGGTCTCCACACGGCGACGAGGCGCGGAAGGGACGCTCTTAAATCAACGTACGTCGCGGAAATGCCATCGAGCCGCCTAGCTGGCACGAGAATCTCTTTGGAAGAGAATCTTCGTCTAACGTCCCGCCTAAATAATATCGGAAAATGGAAGATACATTTATAGGGGACAACGCGGATACATTGATACCATCAATCTATCGCGTATACTTATCGCCCTCTGGAAAGAACGAAACGTCGATCGACTAAGCCGGAAGAAACGAGATACGTAAAAACACGGTAAAAGGCTCTTCACTCATCCTGCACATCCTTACAGCAAGATTTTCTTTCCCTCCCTCTACGATATTCATTGACAAAGGTCCGTAACTTTCAGCGATCGTTATGCCGATCGCAGGCGTCGCGTGTCAACTAAATCGAAGCAAAACGAAGAAATTCGTCGCGTCCAATGCTCGATATTCAACCGAATTAATTACATCAAGAATACGAACGTCACACTCTGTGAAGTCTCTCGAATTTCTTTTTCCGAACGACCAAACACCTCAGTATTCCTTTATGCAGCAGCAGCAGGTCGACGGAGTCTGACAAAGAATACGGAGGGTGCTGGACGTGATCTCGGGTCACCAGGCCTCCGTGTATCGAACGTCGAATTCCTGTAGCGCCGGTAGTCGCTTCTTCAGGGACTCGTATGTCTGAGCCGACAGCTTCGTGCTATTCAGGTTCAATTTCCTTAGGCTGGTTAATGCTGTAACAAAGCGGTAGCACTTTCTTCGAGCGACAGGCCGAAATACAGATTTCACCTCGAATAAGCCAAAACGTGAAAATACTAATTAATTTAAATTTAACATTAACTATGTTGAAATATTTCCATTTTTTATCTCGCACGTACGTAATGTTCGCATTCATAACTTTCTATAAATTTTTACGCGTGTACTTCTAATTGTTACATATATTAAACAATTAAATCTCAACGTAATTTAATCGTAATTTTATATCTTCTAAATCTAGTTTCATCTCTGTTTCATCTTTAAGATTAATTTTAACAAGTTCGTACGACAAAGTTAAATCATTATTATTACACTGATATTGGTATCAGGATACTCACAGGCCAACATGGAGATGCCTTTGTCAGACACGGGCGTCTCGCAGAGGTTCAGTACCTGCAGTTTCTGCATGTGCTCGCTGATCAACTGTAGGCCGGCGTCGCCGAACTGCGTGGCCCACAGATTCAGGTTTTTCAGCGCCGGTAATCTTATCAGTTGTTCCGCGCACGCGGACGTCACGGAAGTGAAGGCCAGGCTGAGGCATTCGAGATTACCGAGGGCACGACCGCCCAGCAGAAGGGCGACGTCGGTGTCGGTCGCTCGTACCGGTAGCGTCAGTTTCCGAGGTCCACCCTTTTGTTGCTGGCGAGATCGAATATATACATACGTCGTACGTGCATAGAATAGTATCAGAATCCAACAGAATTTATCGTCAACATTAATAAGAGAAGAATAAAGAGCAGAAATTAATTAAACATTAAATTGAAGAGGCGATCAATTTCTCGGTTTGAATAATCCGCAAACGCGCTTACCAACACCTGCAGATTCTTCTGCCTCTTGCAGAGAGCGGCATAATGCTTCTTCCCGGATTTCGTGGACTCGAGCGCGTTGACTATCTGCAGTCTCGCTTCCTCATTCGGCAGTAAGTGCCACTCGAGCATCAAGCAGAGCGCCTCCTGCGCGGCGTCGCAGCCTCGCACCGCCAGCAGAATGCAATCGTCGCCCGCCTGCTTCAGCAGGGACGAGATGAACCTCTTTCGCCGGCAGCAGCATCCCAGCAAGGTTGTGAGCTGTCGAGAACGCGCCGTTATAACATTTGTCCAATCTCTCGTGCATTCTAAATGACGGCGAAGAGTTTCCCACGTTAATTAAACTTGAAATAGGCAACGTAATGAGCGGATTCTCTCGGAGTCCGCTCATTAAAATTCCTCGATGACGGAGTCGACGATGGAATTATCATCTCGATTGTAATCAAGAACGGAATTTGCTCGCCGCAAGGATCATTGGACATCCATCTGTGCCGTTCGCTGGTCCACAATCAACCCGGAGAGACTTCATTAATTCCGCGCGATTGTGGCGATTCGATTTCGCGGTTATTTCCGAGAGGATTGGAATTGATTCTGTCAATACGGGTCCATTGAAGACGAGACGCGCCCGCGCATCTCAAAAGAGCGATGCATGAATATTCAGGTGGATCCGCGATCGAATCGCGCGGCGAATAATCGACCCTGCCGCTCTCACCCCCGAGAGAGAGAGAGAGAGAGAGAGAGAGAGAGAGAGAGAGAGAAAGAGGGGGGGGGGGCTGAATCGTTTCTGAACAAAACAGATCTTATTTCGACGCGTGTTATCGCGCGAAGGCCGGGGAGGTGCAATTTGAAACGCTTCAGCTCGCGAGATTACGCCACTGATACGCCACAATTGTTTCACGTGCGGATAAATTCGATACCGTTGCGCCGATAAGCGCGATAATTGCGTATCCATCCGCGTGTATTCTCTTTATCCCGCCGTTAGATACTTATATCTTTCGCCACGTGCAATGTATAAAATGAATGTATAAAACGCGCTGGGAATAATTTATACGAGATTAAAGAAGAGAAGATATATAAGCATTGTAACTTTGCTTCGAATATCTTAGTCTTCGCGGGAGGTCTTACTAAAGATTTAACATCAGCGAAACTTTTCGAAACGATCCTCATAAATGTCATCATCGTTTGTAATTAATTGATAAAATTCTAACAAGCAAAGAAAGAGCTGTGTGTTTTAAAGCGGTAGTCAAAATTACAAACTCCACTATCCATAAATCATCCATGGTATGCGAAAAATACATAACATAATCTTGACAAAGAAAGGAAATGGAATTCGATAGAATCTCACCATCTCGCCGAACAGTTCTCCGCGATCCGGACAAGCTGGACTGGACGGCGCGGCGATGTGCATCCAGCCTGGGCGCAGTTCTCTGACAGGCAGCAGGACGTGATGCACCGTGCACCTCGGGTCTTTCGCCAGTCGTCGCATCACGCGCTTCAACACGGACTCCTGCACTTCTTTGACGGACAGAGCCTCTTCCGGGAACGGGACGGGCTGCAGCAGTGCCCCGAGGCCCGGACGCCAGTCGGCATACTCCGACCTGCAATGTCGTTTCTCCGACGTGTGAGACTGCGTTTAGAGCCGAGACGCGATTCAAAGCGCAGAGCAAAGAGGGCCGGAAGCCAGAAGCTCGTTTACGAGCTCGTTTATGACACTTACGCGATATTCAAGACATGCAAGTAACACTGCAACGGCGGCAATGATGGCGGCTCCTCCCCGTTCGACGACGCGCGACTCGACACCTCGAATCTGCGAAATCGGAATCAAACAAACGTTGAGACATCTCGTCTGATTCGCAACACGGGAGCCCAGCTGCATTATTACTTTGGGCGAAACTTGCCTGTGGAATATCGCCCCGACGCAGATGGACACGAGATTGGGGAGCACTCTCGGATGCGGACAATTGCTGCCCGGCCCGTGAACCGACGCGACGTAATCTCTGATCGCCCGGTCGCCGTCGTTGCTCTCGTACAAAGCGGCGACGAACACCTACACGCAACGCAACGTCGTAACATTCGCGCTTTCTTATCATTTATCGTAAGTCACAATTTGTCCGACTAGCAAAAATCGCCAGGAGAGCTTTGTTTTTTCTTTCTTTTTTTTTACGGATAATTCTTGTACCGAAACTAAAACGAAAAGGAAACGGACGATCTCCCTTGATCTCGCTTGGGTAATCAAACAAAGTAAGACTTATCAGACGCCTCACCTGCAACAGCTTTCTCATGTCCGGCGACTTGCCAAAGTCAACGGTGTGCTTGAGGCATCTCGTGATCGCCGGGCTGAGCATCGGGACCAGCTGCGATCGCGGATGCTGTTGAGCCAGTCTGGCGAGCACCCTCGCGAGCGCCGGCGGTGGCGCCGCTTTTTCCAAAAGAGGGGCCACCACGGCGAGCACGGTCTCCGCCCAGCTTCTGCGATCGCGAACGACCTCCGCGGTCTTCTCATCCGAGTCGAGCTCCACGCTGGGGTCAAAGTCCAGCAATTTTGTGGCCGCCTCCAGCGGCGTGCACGCCACCCTCTCGTCCTCGAGCGGCGTCCACATAGCGAAGTTCACCATGGTGCGCAATTCGCGCAGTATCACGTCCTCCCGAGTGCTCGTCGACACGAGGTGTTGGTACCTGAAGATGCTTTTCTACGGGCAGACGGAGTAACTTGGAATGATTCGCGAATTCAAATTCGTGCTACTTAATCGACAAGTTCTATCGTTAATTCGAAAATAAAAAAGGTCCTAAGATATACACAGAAAAATATCATTCTTCAATCGAGAAAAACAATTATTTATTTTATTTTGTTTAAGTAATGGTTTTCTTCAAGAGAAATTATTTTCTTAATTATAATGACTTTATGATAGATTTGCAGATACTTACGAGATACTTTTAGAACAAGTATATTTATAGTATATACTTTTCTGTGCGTATAATATGTGTGTAATTAAGAAATGACATGCAAGAGCGTGTATAACGAATTAAAGAAAAGTCTGAGCTTTTCCGATCCATTCTCGTTACAACAATTTAACATCGACAAAAGATAAAAATTGTTTACTAATTAAGAAACTATGAGCTGATATTAAACGCCAAAATATTATTTCGATGCATCGTCCGTATTTATAAAACTGGCAAATTGAATTGAAACAAATCTGCCTCTCGGCGAACATGATCAATCTCTCGGCAGAAGTCATCGACATCCAGGCCGCGCGAATGATGTTTTCGTCGAGAATATAACACGGTAAACAATAAAATTCAATCAATCGTTATGGTCGGCCCGATCGCTGGCGATTTACTCTCGTCACACGGCCGCGACGAGAGGCCGCTGATTAATTTCCCGAGCGGATATTAAACCGCTCGCGGCAACCTCCATAAAACACTGACGTATCCGGGAGATTTGATCCAGCCGAGGACGATCAGGAACGTTCGCACACAGTTATCACTTCCTTCTGTTTCAGCCACACATTGTCGGGTGTTAATAACGCCTATGTTTGCTCTACCATTCCCTGCCGACCCATACACACACATACACACACACACACACATGTCAGGCATCGAAAGACCGATATTTAAAAAAAATATTTGATACCAGCGTTCGCATTCGCGCGAACAGCATCGATCGTTCTCCGTTCGAAAAACGCTGGTCGAAAGGGTAAATATGGTGCCCTACTGTTAGCTTAAAAAGTTATGAGTTATAAATGGATCAAAAGTCCATTTTTTACTGCTATTAACATGGTAAACAGCTAGTGGCAAATCTCATAATGTGGCCAAGTAAAACATGGACGTTAAATCCAGTCTAGTCTGGTGAATCGCATTTTATACCCTCGTAAACGTGCTTCTTACACTTGAAAATCTTTTTTCGTTTAAAACTACTGCGACGATGGAAATAATTAATTAATTAATTATAATGAATAATAATAACAAACGATAATGATTTTTCTTAAATGATAAGTGAATTAATTGTTAACGTACCTTCCATAATATCGAGTGGTACCACTGATCCCTCGTGTAAGCGTTACTGGCTTGCAGAAGAAGCGAACCGTCCGGCAGGACGATGCTGAGGCAGTTCTTACACGCGAGGTCCCACCTGGCGGCAACGTACTTCCGGATCTCGGACATGCCGCTGTACGGAACAGGGTACTGAAGAAAACCCATGGGCTAAAACAGACGAATGAAAGAAACTCAAAATTCATGAATGAAGCTAAAAAAAAGTTTTTGTGGCTTTTTTTAAAAGTGTTTTAATCAAATGATGATGATATCGCTAACGAGCATAATCGAATTAAAAGTGTTACGAGCTATTTCGAGCTCGTTACCACTGAAAAAAGAATTCATTATGCAAAGTGCTGATACACGCAAACGTAAAAGCTTCATAATATGTAGACGTAACTCAATTTCCATATTCCACGTTTCCACATATATATATAAATAGTTAAATATAATATATCGATATGTTATTACTAAGCTAACAAAAACGGCAATAAAATTGAGTA
The DNA here is from genome assembly GCA_011636635.1 of Tetramorium simillimum. Lineage (NCBI taxonomy): Eukaryota > Metazoa > Arthropoda > Insecta > Hymenoptera > Formicidae > Tetramorium > Tetramorium simillimum. The sequence goes on along the minus strand of VBVQ01000221.1, from coordinate 36,112 downwards.
TGATAATCGGCTCAGTTAGCGCGGTTTCGCTTATTATATAATAATTAAGCCGCTGAATGAAAATAATCTATCATTAATTTTATGACTGTGCGTCAGAATTATTTTGTATAAATTATCGAGAAATATTACTATTTTATGTTTAGCAAAAAATTGTGGTAAATATATTCTAAAAAGAGAGATAAAAGAGACGAGAATTCATAAAATAAGATTATAATTCAGCGTCATAAATCGAGATGACTTTTCGTGTTTAACTGAGGAAAAATAATCTAAAGGAACCTATTATTTACACATCGATCATTAATCATTTCCTGATTTATGTCAGATATAATCGTAGATCATTACTATCGTTTGACGTATGAACTCGGCAAATGAGTCATCTATCGATTATGTACCTACATAAGTTTAGCCATGTTAGGCAGATAATAAGAATGCTCATACGCGTAACGCCAGCATTATTCTGCAAAAATTATAAAACCAATATCGATAAATTTCATGCAAATTTCTTTTACAGCGATTTTAAAATTAACATTGCACATTACAATTCGATTCAGGAAAGAACGGCGAGTTATTAAGTTCTTTCGATTTTCTCTCTTAAATTTCGCTTCAGATATAATTAGAAATAATTACTGATTTATAAGATGAAAAGAGAGAGTTCCGTTCTAGATAGCCAAAGGTGTACTGAAATCGATAATTGCTATTTTAACTTACCGTCGCGGGAGTTCGTTTTCAACTTGGGCGAACATGACGAATTTTTTTTTTTGCAGCAGCTTAATTTCAAACTCTCGAAGTAGTTTTCCAGACTTTCGACGCGTACAGATCGACCTTTAGAAATGACGCAATCATACTTGTCGTAACGAGGTCCATGAATGTATAAAGCGATACCAACGCGAATCTGGCCGTGGCAACAAAAAAGCCGACTTGGCAAAGACGCGAGAAGGAGAGGCAGAAGGGGGGGGGGGGATGAAAAGGGTGTTGGCGGAACAGAAGAAGGT
>VBVQ01000221.1:0-25845 GCA_011636635.1 Tetramorium simillimum | reverse complement strand
TTTTTTTTTACTGACCCGACGAGCATCATCCCGTAGTGGAGCTAAGCGCGCGAGATTTATAACGCTGCCGATCCGGGGCTCGTTTTTACTTAACGGGAACAAGGTGAATTATCAGACGTTAACACGTTTACGTCAATAGTTCTTTGTACCTGCGTGCACGTATACGCGTAAACGGCAATCTGCAACTATTTACGCGCGTAGCACTCCGGGGCGAGCTTCTCCGCGGAGCGCGATGAATCAATAACGGAATCCTTGATTCGATCCGCAATTATAACACGATCGTCCGCACGACGTGATGATAAATATAGACGAATTAGATTAATTACGCCCGAGTTACCCGCGGCGCGTAATCAATTCATTTACGGACGTCAAATGACGCCGGCGCGGATCTTTATTGCCGTACAGATCGCCGGCGCTACTTAATTCATCGACAGAACCTGCGGAACGCTGATCGGCCGCGATGATTTACGAGCGAACGCTCGCGAAAGTCGCGACTTTTCCCGTGCGCCGCACTTGAAAAAGTGCCTCGCGATCCCGCTGACGTGTGTACGATGCATGTTATTCATCGCGTCCCCGCATAAATATGCGTTAATCATCGTCATCGACGGCCGCGCGCGAAATATTTCGGCGTCGCGCAAGAGCCAATTGCTTTCCTTATTCAAATCCGCCGTACGATAATGCAGATAACGTAACGAACGTCACGTCTCCGGCCATTTTTAGGAATTGATTACCATTTCGACCGATTACAGCGGCCGCGGTCTTATTTATGGAACGACCGTAGTCGCCGTACGATGCGCTATATTTATATCGTAATGAAGAAAGGAGCACTGTTCTTATAAATCTGATCTCCACGGACGCGTTTGTAATATTCATGCCAATTCCCCCTCCCCTCTCCCACCCACGTTGTAATACGCGTTCCCCTTTGAAGACAGCGCTTTGATATTAATCCATCTGTCGGAGAGATGTGCGTATGACGGATTCGTGCGTGTAAAGGACATGCTAATGTAAATTTGATTCGGCACTGACGCAATATCACATTATATTAACTTGTAAATTCAATCGCAAATCACGAATTAACACCGCGGGGGCTGGAGAGCCTTTGAAACTGGACGCTCGCGTCTATGCGAAGAGAACGGAATGCGAAATTATACAGGAAATGCGTCGCGCGACCACCGTGAATAATTTATTATTATATTTTCAGTTATCCCCTGTCAGTTTTCACACGCCCCCATGCTATCGATCCTTCGGTCCTTCATACCGCATCGCGGCAGAAATACCCCGTCGACTAAATCTGACCGTCTGTTCTGAATCAGTTCGTTAATTGAGTTACACCGCCAGGGCTTGAAGTTAAGTTTAGCTAACTAATAAGTACGTCTGACGAGCCGAGCTGACGTAGAACGGAATATACGCGATATATTTTACAAAGCTGCCGTTTTCGGAATCGAAACGGAAATTTCCCCCGCGGACTATTTCCGCGCTCGGGAAAAGGGAAAATATTATATCGGGACATGTACGCTGTCTCAAATACATTCGTTGTATTCATATGTCGGGTATATTAGGTATCGAACGCGCGCGACACCCGAGCGCCTGGTGCCGTTGCGTAACGAGAAGGAAACTCAATTCCAGAAGCGACTCGAACGAGCGCGACGAGAGAAAGAACCGTTTGTCATCGGCGGCTTCGCCGGCGTCGCGTTCACCGAATTCCATTGACGTGAGGGTGGCATCACACACACACACACACACACACGTGGCATTCGACGAAGAGGAAGCCGTCGCGCGCGACGCGACTGCTCTTCGAAGGCCCGCCGGATGAAAGAGTCTTTCTTTGTGCCCCAGATTTCTCGTCGTCGTCGTCGTCGTCGTCGTCCCGAGGATGATTCGACGTAGCTGTAATGAGCTATCGGCCGCCGTGTTTGCTCACCTCGCCCAATTGAAACGGTGTCACGTGCGCTCCGGCCGCCGTTCGGCCGTACGGAAACACCGGCCGGCCATTAGCAGTATTTGCGTCGCGAGAAACACTTCACGTCCTGCGTCACGTAATAATATATCTAATGGCATCGCGTGTTACCCAAGACGAGTTTCCTGCCCATCCTCAGTTTAATGCCGCGGCAATAAATGGAGCGCGTAAATGCCAAAAGCCGCGACGGTTAAAGGAGCCGCGCCGCCTCGACCGTTTCACGCGGCAATAATACATCGAATCACAATGTTAGCCACCGCAATCGATTCCCCCGTTATTATTCTGTAATGCGCGCCGGCCGCGACTCCGGCTCGCACAACTCTTTCGAGCGCTCTCCTAAATGTATGAATATTAAATATGTATATATCGAGTTGACATTCGAGATTCTCGCGGGAGTTTCGTTTCCTCGCTTCCTACCATTATTTCTTATTTACCGAGGCGTCTTAATTCCAAGTTCGCAATCTTCAAAGTGCATGCTCGAGCAAATTCGAGAAATCAGCCGGATGGTAGAGCTCTGACGTGCCAGGCACTCGGCACGTCCTTGCCGAGTCTCCCTCGTTCTTGCGTTCTGTCGTATTTTCCCGGCCGCGGTATATCGCGGCCCATTTCAATTGCACCGCTTGACTTTCCGCCGAACTCAGGTGCGTCAGTGCGCAGGCAATGACACACTGGTGCGTCACACAATACAATTTTGTTTACCGCTTATTCATTCCGACGTAAACTCGTTATTACACATGCGCATTATTTTTTCTTTTTTTTTTTTTTTTCGTAAAAGAGAAAAAGGCCAACGAATAAAGTGCAGCGAGGTGCGACGTTCAAAGCGGTCGTTTCTCGTCGGACGTTTCCAACGACGTACGCGCGGCGTGTGTATATATGTGTGTTTGCGCTAATATCTCGCGCGCGCACGAACACAATCTCGCCCCGGCGTTACTCATTCCGCGCATTAATTCTATTAAAACATATAGCGTTTCCAATTTTCCGTAATGCGATATGCACACGTGCATGGAAATAACAGAGTTTCGCGTATTATCATATTTCGCATATTCATTATCGATACGGTATGAACGTACACGGGACAGTCCTGCGTGCCGTAAATTCTTTTCAGGCATGAGTAATCTTCATTCTCCACCGTTTCCATTTTCGCGTGTTTAATTTTCCGTCCGGCGATAACGGTAATTAACAGTTCGCGAAAAGTAATAAGCGGTTTCAACGTCCAAACGATTTCCTCGCACCAGATATCGTTTTGTCCGCGAACTATACGACACACGTACGTAGCTGAAGATCGCTGAAGAAATAGAGCGAGAAACGACACGTGAAAACGCTCGTCCCGCCGGACATTTCGGCCAATTCGCGATTTTTATTCGATAAATGGGGTAATACGGGATTTACGATTCGTCGCGGGCGATAAAAACGCGCCCGCCCGGTTATTACGACGATCCACCGCGTCGCGGAGCAACGGCACGCTCGTTAAAAACCGACGATAATTTCCCTCGTGCAGTAACACCGAGAAAAATAATTGCGTCACAGCGTGCGGCGGAACCGTTACGAGCGTCCTTCGCCGCCTCATGCTCGCGAAAGCGTCACGACTTCCCGCGAATATAGTTATGCGTTATCTGTCGCGAATAAAGTTGTGGGCTATCGACGTATAATACCGGTGTGACTAATCTCACGAAGTCGATTCGATAGAGTGACTTTGTCATCCTGTCAGAGATCGCCTGATTCCGCGCGTCATTTTCTGAGAACCGAAAGTTGTGTACTATTATATCTCGGTAAAACACGTAAAACACGTAAAACACGTCAATCATTATCATTATCTCTTAAAACGTATGTATAATTATTTAATTGCGATTTTATTATACAATTATATTATTTATTATATTAATTATAATTTAATTATGCTATAAGTTATATATTTCATTTGAATTATTTTCCATTTGATTTATATATCATTGATATAATTCACTGCATCACCGCGGAGATCCGGGTCCAGAATTAAGAAAGAGACATACGAATACGAATGGACACGATTTTACGAGAACGTCGTCGTATCGCGTAGCGAAATTTGTTAATTGAAGCGACAATAACTGGAATTGCCCGAATCAGCACAGTTTAGCGAATTGAAGTAAATGAGTGAAATGAGGTGTACAAGGGCGCGAAGCCAAGTTTACGTTATCCGATAACATTTCTAATAATACGTCCTTGCGTATTATGTCTCTGTAATATTAATATAAAAATATCACGAGGCGCGCACGTATGTACGTAGCAAATTGTAAAAAAGAAATGAAAAGAAGAAACAGGGCACGTATTATGGAAGTTTTTCGAAATGAATTCCAATTGGAATTATTCTGTTTTCCAGAAAATACAATGGAAATCTAGAAAATAACGAAATAGCTCCGTTCGGAATCCATTCTGAAAAATTCCACAATTCCGTGGCCCCGAAGAGAAAACGGATGCATCGCGCGCGCGCGCGCGCGCGTTTCCCGTGATACGCGCCGCATAGGAAATGGCAAGACAAAAGCGAGATACTTGACGCCGAATTATCGGACGCGTGGCCGACCTAAATAGCGGTCGCTCTCCTAAAAATACGTTTCGCGTCATATGGTTTATTCGCTAAACGTCCGGTTTAACGAACGTTTTGTAACCGAACAAAAGCCGCATTAGTACGAAAATATCGCGCGCACCCGCGCGCGACATATACGCGCTGTGCATATATGTATATGTACGTGTATATGCCCATAGATTACACCGCGAAATTCCGCCGCGAAATTTCCGCGCGAACGCGGCGCATAATAAACCTCATCGTTGTTCTCCCGAAATTCTGCGAAATTAAATTTATCGAATACGCGGCGTCGCATTCTGTCGAGCGTGCAAAACACCGCGTATATACATTTAACGAAATATGCATTTAAATAAGAATAATATCCAGTGCAATAACGCATACATTTCTGCAACCCTCCGCGATGTCGCCCGGCTATTTTGCTTCCGCCGCAAAATAAAAATTCTGCTATACGGCGGCACGAGTGAGGAATGTTTTAATAACGTTCGTTAGAAAATATAAAATAGAAAAAGGCTGCCGTTGTTCGACAGCTTCGAGCCTCAATCAGCAAATAAATAATATATAAAAATTACAAAGTATGTAAAACCGCGCGAAACAGAGATAAAAACAAATATAAATATTTATGGATGGCACATACCGCTATTGCGCGTTAAAAGTAATCCCATATCGCAACTTTTTTTTATTGTTCGACAAAGAATCGAGATGTACACTCCGTTTTACGATTTTATCGCGACGTATTCGCGTTTGCGAAGTGCCGTGGAAAAAAAAAAGTACGGAAGGGTAGTCTGAGAAGGTAAATCCTCTTTATTGCTGAATAGATGGGGCGGTCTGTAGGTACAGCTCAATCACGGTTAAATCTCCTGAATCTTTAACATTGCTGTGCGCAACGCCGAAGCCGATTGACCGCCTTTATTGTGAAATATCTTGGATATCCCTCTGTGCCTTTGGATTCTCTCTGCCCAAATAGGCACTAAATTCCAGTTAGTCGAATTAACATGCCGCGGTTTACCGGTGCCTTATTAAAGAGCCACGTGTCGGCAATACTAATAGATCAGGGATCTCGTTAATGAATGTTCCATCGCACGCCATCAGCATTCGCCAAGAGTGATGGCGCCGATATAAAAAATCGCCTCGTTGATTATTTAGCAGTTAATCAGCCCAATAAATACCATCGAAATGATGAAGGGGGAAATGAGTAGATTTCCTAAAAATATTCGCGGCCTCGCGTGTTCATGCAAATTACCGTAAAATATCGGGGACGTCTGCTTATTTTCGCCGAGTCTCCGCTATTAGGAATTCCGCGCAATAGCATATTAATTGCGCTCTTGACGTGGTTCCGATGCTAACAAAAGCACTTTATTTACACAAATAGCGATTGCAATTAAATTTAAACGTATAGCCACTATCTGCAATATCGTTGTCATTGTTCCTTGTACGTCAATTTTAACGCGTCTGGCGTAAATGGACGTGCGAAATGAATGCGCATCGACCTTACGTTGAGTATTTTCGGCATCGACGAATCCGCATCTGATATTATCTAAATATTAATACTGTGCACGAGAAGAGAAAGAGAGGGGGTATTAAGTGACATCGGTGATATTAATGGCATCCGATACCGCGCTGGCAAAACGGTTCCGCGGGGGCCGATTTTTTTTCTTCGAGTGCGTCAGAAAAGTCGCGACTCTCTTATCGGTTGTTCGCTCGATTAACCATAGCGAGTGGAACTGACAATCAGCGTGCGCGTGTTTCTCTTCTCCTTCACTCTATTTTTCTCTCCCTCTCTCTCCTTCTCCACTGCCGTCATCGTCATTTCACCCGAATTTCACGTGAGACTGACGCTCGAGCCAATCAAACATTGATTCGCATGAGCAGCGGGATGATCGGCAAATTAACATAATTCGGCGATTCTCCGAAAAAATGCCGCAAATTTGGCCTGTCGCACAATGATTAATTTAAGAATTCGACTCGGTCGAATTGTCGCGGAATGTCATCGGACGATCGCGGAATTTTATCGATGACGAGGCGCGATCGTCCTTGTCGTGTCGTCAGGGTGTGAGTTTCTTTTTTTTTTTCGGTGACGATATCCGAACGAGTATCGTCTTCTAGCGCGATATCGTATTTTACCTGTTATCATGACGTTCATCACGCATTACGTCACATGTTACGTTGGAGTTGTTATCGCTATTATTATTTACTTGTACTGTTAAGTCATTGCGATAAGTCACTGCTGTCGCATCTAGAGTATCTTGGATAGCGCCTCTACGAATGTGCATCTCGAAATGCGCACAAAAAGAGACATGTCTCGGAGAGAAGAGTACAATGAAAAAGGGAACGCTACTTTCGCAAAGTCCGATTTTCTTTTCAACTGAAGGAAGCACGCAGTCGCGAAGACGTCCAAATGAATAATGTCATCGCAGGAATGCAAGGTTTACGAAGGGGTTTCGTGCATGCGCCTCTTCTTTGCGTACATGCAAATAATTTCTGTTATCGCGCCGCGAAAACAGAAGGAGAGACAGACACGCCGAACCGTGCGAATTTTTTTTACGACACTTAATACGTCAATGAGATAATCGCGGGCCCCCGCGCGCGAAGAACGTCAAAGAAATTTATTTAAACAAAAAATCGTGCAATTATTACAAGGAACGGGAGTACAGTTTTGATATCTTGTCGAAGATTTCCTCAACTGCATTTGCATTTAAATTTGCATTCGTGCAATTATTACGTGAAACGGGGGCACAGTCTTGATATCCTGTCGAAGATTCCTTAAATGTATCGCTATCGGAAATAGAATCAATCACGTCGACGAAGTGCATCAAGTGCCACTCCGCGTTTCTCAAGCTTGCTCTTCTACAAAATGAAACGATAAATTGCATTTCGCGGAGCATGGGGTGCAGCGGCGGCGGCGGCGGCGGCGGCGGCGGCGATTCCGTAATCAGGCAATCGGCATCGAACATCGTGATTGCCCGTTGAAAGCCAAAGGTAACGAATTTAGCCGAGTTTTTTTTCTCTTCCGACCGACATTTCGCTCTCTCTCTCTCTCTCTGTCTCTCTCTTTTTCTCTCACCCGCGCGCGGAAAATTCACAATTACGTAACATTACCCACCCGGGGAGAAGGAGAAGGAGAGGGATCTCATCGCACCGCTCGTCGCACTTGGATGCAGCTGCCGCGATCACCGGTGCTCTTTGCCGTGTATCGCGATAGCGTGCTATAAATCGCCGGCTGTACGTACAGGCCCTGACGATGCAGATTGCATTCTGATACAATGTGAATCGTGGACGGGCGGCGAGCGGAGGGGAGCGGTGGAACGGAGACTCGCGTAATCGTTGTTGCCCGAGATGACCGATCTCCGGTATGGTTTCGTGCATGTTATGTACGAACGTGCTCGTCCCGGGCTGCCGATAACGAGAAATCGTAGTCCAGGAAGACCGACTCGAAGCGAACGAGAATAATGCATACATGCCCTCTAACGATTTTCGATACTCCCTCGCGGTTGCAAATTCATACATTCCTTCTACGAGCATTATGAGAAATGGAGAGAGAAAAGAAGCTCGGAGAACAGAAAGAATATTTTTTATAAACAAATGATTATATTTATCATTCGTTAAATATAATTTGGTGATTGATCAAATTGATTAACGGGTTGGCACTTTTACTAATAAATATGTAAAAGTATAATAAATTTACGCGGGACAGGGATGGGGAGAGATATTGCGACGTAACACGTTTAGCAACGGTAGATGATTGGTTGAATTTTAAAATAGAGATATAAAAGCGATAGTTAGTAAATTACTTTCGTGAGCTCGGTTTCGCAATTATGGAAACTCCATGCTGTCAAAGAAACCTGCGAATCGCGATGATGAAGTATGAAGTACTTCGGCGGCGCGAGTTTACATAACGAACTACGATAAACGCGTCCTTTACGCGAAAGGCAGCCGAGCATATCGGATTATGAGGCGGAAACGTTCAAGTGGATACGACGCGACACGTGAGATTGTGTACCAGCTAAATTCGTCATCTCCAAACTTGCCTGTCACATCCAAAATAAACAGTTCGTACCGCTCTCGCGACGTCCTTGGAGCTATCAGAGAAAGAGAGTAGGCCGAGCTATCTTGTAGCCGAGAAACAAATGAATTTTTTATGCTCCTCCCCCCTCACCCTTGCTCGCAACAGCGGCAGTTTTCTAATTGCCGCGTCGTTGCGTTTATCCGAAATCGATTTGCCGATTGTGAATACCTCGGTATAATCCTATCGAGAGATAAAGTTAGACGACAGGATTTACTCCCGGGCAGTTACAATCGTATTCGCGTCTGCGGATTACCATAGTAACCGGTAATCCGGATAATGATACAATGCACAGATGGAAACCCACGCCTACGCGTAACGTAACGTGCTCGCAGTTATACGCGATCTAAACGACCCGAGAACAGAGATATCTCGAGCGGAGTTACGGGACTTTTCTTTCGCGTTAATCGCGGAATAAGACTTAATTATACTATTATGGTATTATACAATTTTGCCACGCGCGGATATTTTACTTGCAAATAGATGTTTTATTCTGGCTTTGACCGCAATCTAAATGGAATATGTGAGATCTCCTTTTCTGAATCTATATTTTCATTAATGTCGAACGTTCTTTTTCTTCGATGTAAGAACGGGTTTTCGTGCAGCTTAAGAAACCGAGTTTCAAGAGCTACGACGTAAGCGTGGAATCCTACCGAGCGATAAAGAGCCTCATTTACGTCAGCGGGTCGTCACACTCACCGTCTTGGAGGACATGCAGGCGTCGTTGAGATAGAGATGGTGCGTCTCCCAGCGCCTGAGGAACTTGCTGGACAGGACCTTCTTCACGAAGGTCTTGGTGTGGTTCAGGTAGCACACCTGTATGTCGCCCTCCTCGAGCGGCTTGAATCGCGGCCCGGCCGGGCCCGGGCTCGGGCTCGCGCTTGACGAGCCGCTGGCCGACGAGTAGCCGGTGCTCTGCTGCTCCAGATTCGGGCAGGACCTCGCGGCCGGCAGGCACCCGCCGGACGCGTCCAGGCCCTCGGGCTTCAGCGAGTCCACGCTCGGGCTGCTGTCCTCGCCGTAGGAGCTGCTGTCGACGAGCGGCGACTCCGCGCTCGAGTGCAAACTCGCGCCGGACGACAGCTGCGGCGAGCTGGTGCTGGTGGTTTCCTGTCGCATCGCGTTCACCGACAGGAAGGACGTGTAGTAGATGGTCCGGGACGCGGCCGCGGGGCTGGACAGCAAGGACGAGCCCTCCTCCGTCTCGGTCCTCGGGCAAGCCTCCTCTTCCTCGTCCTCTTCGTTCTCCTCCTCGGGCTCGCTGAAGCCGTTCTCGAGGGACGGTAGGTCGCCGACGGAGATGGCGATCACCTGCGGGCACTCGGCCACGTTGATCCGCACCGACGGCGACAGGGTGATCGTCGCCGTGGTGTTGTCGCCCTGCTGCCCCTCGTCCGTGCGTGGATTCCTCGACGAGGACGACGACTCCGCGATCGACTCGCTCGCGGACGAGGGAGACGTCGAGGTGGAGCGGACTTGGCCGTTGTTCAAGGAACCCGAGAAGTCGTTGGAACGAAGGCGTAGCATAAGCTTGCGGCGCCAGCTGCTGCCGTTCTTGCTGTTCAACTTCTTCATCGGCGACGACGGGCACGGCGCGGTCTGACGGCTCTCGTTCTGCAGCAGGGTCTGCACGTTGCCGTCGTCGCCGTTGCCGTTCAAAACAACCGTTATGCCGCTCGGCGCGGTCAGGGCGTCCGCTCCGGGCGACAGGGGCTCGACGTCGAGATAATCGGCGCGGATCCCCGGCAGAGTGTCCGTACTGCTGGCGGCGGATATCGAGGCCTCCTGGTCGATGTACCTGATGGAGGAGTTGGAGCTCTCGCTGGTCGCCTCGGAGCCGCGTCGGGTGCGCTCGCTCGCGCCGGTCGACGTCCTGCCGCTGGGCGACGTAGTCAGAATCACGCTGCTCAGCGAGGACTTGCTCTTGCTCGTCGACAGCGGCTCGGTGCTCACGACGCTGCGCGACGATCGCGTGAAGGGACTTTGGAAGCAGAACATTGTGCGGAACTTGCAGGCAGACTCTCCCCGCTAGAAGACTCTCCCGGATGGAGTTGATACACAGAGACTAGAGAAAAAGAGACGGCTAAAAGAGACGTCTACGTGGATGGCGTGCGTTATCCTTGTAAGCTCGTACGTTCTTGGTGTATCGACATCGGGCACGCGCACGAACGATGAACGTGTCGCCGACGCGACCGGATAGAGAAGTTTACGCGCTATCTGTTTTTCTGCCTCAACTTTCCCGCTTCTCTCTCTGACGCCCTCGTAGACCGATAATCCCCGTCGCGCGTCTGCGACGAGGGGAAGCTTCTCGGTCTCGCTCTACGTCGCGTGGCGACGTAATTTCCCTGATATCTATCGGCCGGCCGATTCCGCGCGCCAGGACGAAGCGTCGATTTCACCCCACGCGCGGAACTTTTCTTACACTGTCCCGGGGAGGGAATTAAACCGTCGCGGTCGCACGCAAGGGATCACTTTAGCGCCGCGGGGTCATCACTGATCACCATCGACGGGAGTAGATGAATCGGGCGGACAGCACTCTCCAACCAACCCCCGAATATCCCGGAGTCTTTCCCGGAGTAGCACGCCTCGCCGGACTCAGTCGCTCGTTTTTTGGCGCGCACGCTGGTACGCGCCGCGACACATCCTCGAGGTCCGCGCGCCGCGATAGACGCCGACGTACTGATTCCCACCTACGGCATCGACGACAACACCTCGTGTGCCGGTGTGGCGATGTCAAAGCCACCACCGGTGCATCGCTCGGCGCGGGGGAAGCGCGACCCACGCCCGCCTGTTTGGCAACAGGACTACTCGCAGGAAACTCGATGAGGAAACAGGATTCGCGAAGGTGGCAGGCGATCCGGAGGAAAAGAGAGAGAGAGAGAGGGAGAGGCACGGACGAAGGGGAGAGGAAGGACGGGCGGGGGAGACGAGGAGGGAAAGAAAGAAAGACAGAGAGGGGAGCTAGAGCAAGAAAGGGACGAGAAGAGAGCCGCACTAGGTGTGCGTTTCCGACGTGATACGTAAGTGTCTGACACGACACCAGGGACAGGACGGGGACCAGGTGGGGACGACCGGAGAGCCAAGGCGAGGAGAGGGCGTCGCGTCGCGGCGCGCAGCGTCTGGCGGTCGATCGATGACTAGTCGCGAGTTCGCGCGGGATTATCGCACGCCCGTCGTCGACGTTTGCCCTCCGCTTGTGTCTCGTATCTCTCTCGCCGTCGGCGTAATCTAGGTGTATGTACACCGGACGTGGCCTCTTCGGAAACCGTTCGAAGCCGCTCGATCGACAAACCCCGTCCGGTCACAAATCGGCGAGGAGTCTTCTCTCTCGAAGACCTTTCGCGAGGACAACGTGCTGAAGACGTTTCTCTTCCTTTTTTCTTCTTCTTCGTCTAAATTGAATCCTTCTAATATTCTAATATTCTTCCTCTTCTTTCTGATTGCCTCAACAAGCTAGACTGGAATCACAGCGCGACTGTGAAACTCGCACGGAATTAGTAATTACCGCGACCACATTGCTGTAATCATCAGTCTGTTTCCGGTCGGCGCGAATGACGACGATCGGCGAAACGGTGTCCTCGACGCTCGGCGAGATACGGGGACTACTCGGTGCTTCCGACGTGTTACATCATTGTATTGTCCTTCAATTAGCGTGCGGAAGGCCGGGGAAGGTCGGCAGGTGACTCGACCCGGCTGAGTCCGGATTGACCGGATAATCCGTCGTTTGCCCGCGCGTGCGGATGCCGATCGACGTCAGCGGGGTTTACGGAACTCCTAACATCGTGACGCGCGTCCGCCATGCCGATTAAAACGGATCGCCTTGTGTGCGCGACGCGGGTGAGCGATTCCGCGATTAGATAGCTACCGACGATGCTTATCGCCCACCGATTTCTTCGTCTTTGCAGCTGCGTCGCGCGGATTATTCCACTGTATGAATTGTAGAGCAAACGTAGGGAAGAAATTCCTCTAGGAAGCTTGTCGCCGCACACGGCCGGAAGTTTTCCTCGGCAATTCCGCAAACGGATCCATCGTGGCAGCCGAAATCTGAGAGGGTAAAGCCTCTCTCTTGTTATTGCGCTGTATTTAATCAACGCTGTATGAACTCTGTATCTTGTCCTTTGTGTATTATGGAGCGAATAAAAGTTTCCGAAATCTATTTCTTCGTGACGAACGATCGAAGCTTGAAGACGACTCTGCCACTTAATCTCGACGATGTCCGAATTTAAAACGTTATCCCGGCATTGTAGGGTAAATCGGGAAACAGCTCGCTGTGCAATCTCTTCTTCGCCGAGCGATAAACCTCCGACGTCAATGATAAAGCCAGCAACGTCACGATCGACTCTAATGTTTTAATCTGTCTACCTACAAGATACGAGCCGACTCTCTTACATTCGCTCCGAGTCCGCGCCTTCGGAATCGGAGCGCGTGTACTTTTACTTCGTCCCGTTAGAGCACACGCGTATACAAACAGACACACACACACACACGCACACGCACGCACGCACGCACGTACGTACACACAGACAGGCACCCAACACGCACGCGGACGTGAAACGCACGCGTCCACGCGAGCCGGAACCCGCGGAATTTCCGCCTCGTCTTCGTCTTCGCCGTGCGTCCCTCCGGCGTTCGCGATCGCGGTACTATTAAGAGCGACCCCGCTCGCTCGCTCGGCCGTTTCCTCGCGGCGTGCGTCACTGACGCAAGCGGCGGGCTTTACTCTCGCTCTATCCCGCGCGGCCTCGCTCTTACTCGCCGCGCGAGTGCCGTCCGTTCGTCCCCCCTCCCCCCCTCTTCCGGGAGTCCGGTCGAGCCGCGCGCTCGCGGCAGCCCCGAAATTACCGCGCGCCGAAATAAATCACGCACGCCTGCCGCGCGCGCGGGGCGCGCACCTCCTTCCCCTCCGCCTCTCGCGGCTTATCGCGCGCTTAAAACCGCGTCCTTCCGCGTCGCGGGACCGCTCCGCGCGCGCACTTCCTACGCGGAGAACCGCGCGGTTTCCGCTCCGACCGCTCCCCTGCCGCGCGGCCTCCTCGGCGCGACGTCGATCCGCCGTCTCTCGTTGCTACCCGAGTCGCTACGCGGGCGACGCGTCGTCCTACTCCTCCCCCTTTCCTCCCTCGCGCGGTGCTTTAATTATTCGCGGATCCCGCGGCGGGAGGTTGAGGCAGGTGATCGCGACGTCAGAGAGAGAGAGAGGACACGTGGTGAGCCCGGGTCACGCCAGACCGCCGCCCCTCCCCCCCGTGTGACGCCTCGGCCGCGCCTCCGTCGGTTTTTCCCGTCGTCGTCGTTCGCCACCTTCCGCTCCGCCGTCTCTCCCCGGCGCATCCTCTCGCCGTCTGCCGCCGGCTCGACGCGACGGGGGCGTTTGTTCCCGACGGTCGTGGGGCCACTGTCGCTCGGCACCGTCGGCCGCCCGCGCGACTCGTCGATATGCGGGCGCACGTCGACGCCGACGACGATGACGACGACCGCGGCGGCCGTCAGGCATGCGTGTTGCCGGAGCCGCCGACTTTCACGCCTGCCGCGCTCCTCTTCTTCCCTGAATGCCTCCTGCGTTCGTCTCCGTCTGTTCCTCTGGAGCACCGGAGCCACGAGTTGATTCGCGAGGGGTTCCCGGATCCCCTCGCCGACGCCCGCGCCAATGTAACGAGTTCAAGCTGATCAAATTCGCGATAAGACGCGAGAGAGACGTCGCAAAGACGTCTACGAGAAGACTCTTTATGACTTTTTCAGGTGTCTCGATGGAGCCTCTTTTGTCGCTCGAGAAAAAAATCTTTTTCCGGAATCGCTGAAATCCATTCAAGGAGAAAATTATATGTACGACTTTCAGCCCTTTCTTCGTGAGCTCGGAAATTTAGTTTCTAATTAGATGACGCAGAGATAAGCGAAAGGATAAACTATCTCAAATTTCTAACTCGAACGTCTGATCTAACTTTGGCTGCGTTCGGAAATATCACTCGAGTGCCTTCGTGTATCATCTTATCATTTAACATTTGTTTAACATTTGTGAACAACGAAGATAACATGATACTCGAGTAATGTTTCCGAACGCAGTCTTTGAGGGTCCTCTTTCAGCGCGCAAGTTTCCGACATCCTCTTCCTGATTTGCTCGAGAAATCTTTAAAAGCGTCGCGCAAGCCCCTCGCGGCGCAGACTCGTTACCGTCGCAACATCGAGCCGCTCGAGAAGAAGAATCTCTACAGCGAGAGCAGAACTCGGACGGAACAAAAAGAGCTTCGGAGCGTCGAGAAAGAAGGGAAACAAAAAGAAGCTCAACGTCCCCGCGAGCCGTCGAGCGCGTCTGCGCGCTTCCGCTTCGATCGCGCGGCGGTGACGAGTTGGCGGTGCGCGTGCACCGGGGCTTCTTTCTACCCCGCCCGCGGCGCGTCGACGTTGTTACGTCAAACGCGCGGGTCCGGCGTTTCTATATTCTCGCGACGCGTGTTTACAAACCGATCGCGAAGGCACACGTGCCAGGCGCCAACGGCGGTTCCTCGCGAGCGGAGGGTTTCCCGCGCGAGAACCTTTACGTTGAAACGGATACACATCGCGAGTAACTTGGTCTCTCGGATAGACGAGATCGGCCAATAGCGTATTTTCAGATCTACGCGATCTAATTGTGGTATAATGTTCTCCGCCCAGGGGCTGTATTTTTATACACGCGGCTCCTCGTCACGTCCCGCTTTCTCCCTGGCTTTCTACATTTTCACCGAACCTTCGCGAACGACGATCGAGTACTTTGCCGCCTTCCTTATCGTTAATCTTTTATGTCTGAGGAACTCGCATGGATTTATCCTCCGTCACATGAAACCGAGAGGACGTCTCGCGATCTCTCGGCGCGCGAGACGCTCAGAACGCTAATCGTTCAATATTATGTTACTCTTTGTGAAATTCAAGATGCTACGACACGCAAATACTGGCTGCTTGACGTCGGAAACTTGCGCACTGAAAGAGGACCCTCAAAGTTGGATCAGACGTTCGAGTTAGAAGTTTGAGACAGTCTACTCTTTCGCTTATCTGCAGAATGTAATTAGAAACTAAATTCCCGACGTTTGACGTTTCACAGCGTGCCGGTGGCACGCGCGCATATACACGTCGGTCACGCAACTCACGCGCGATAATAGATTCCGCACGCGCAAACTTCCAACCCGCGACGAAAGTCCGAGACACGAAAGGTCACGGTCCGCGCGATATAAAAGTACGTGCATCGAATTAAGTCCTAATTCCCGGGATCGTGACGTTAACGTGTCTCCAAGTAAAACTGTTTTTCAATTTCACCGTCGTCAGAAGTCGCCAAGGCTACTCGGAAATAGACGTCACTCAGGCGAGAAATGAATGACTTTTACCAGTGATCTTAAATCTACCTTAGCCTAAGCCATTAGCATGAAAGTCTTACACGTGCGGGCGCGTGGGTTTGAAAAATCTTGCTACGCGAAATATCGATTTAACGATATACCATAATGTCGCGATATAACGTTACATATTACGCCGTTTCAGTCTCTTGCTTTATTCGGTATATTTATATATAAGTAATAATCTATACAAAAATATATATATACGTATATAACATGCAGTCTCGTACCAAATTATACTTTAGGATCACAATCGCATTTATGGAATTGATACATATTAATAATAAACCGTTTGTTCAACTCAACATTCTTTATCCTTCAAAAAAAAAGTCTTCGAATCCTGCGAATCCTCCTTGATCGATCAATCATCACTCGCGCTGCATAAACATCTCTATTTCCTCGACTCTGAAATATAAAATTGTAAAATAGTCTCACTCCGTAATAATACAATAAATAAATATAAGAGCAAAATTAACGCTTACGTGCGAGGAACATCCGTCATATTTTCCACTCCAGTTTTCGTTATGAGGACGTCATCCTCGATCCTGACGCCGCCAAAACCACGGAATCTCTGCAATTGTTCCGGCACGAGGAACTTGGACTGCTCCGGATTGGCAAGAGCTGCGTCGAGTAACTGTAACGAAAATTACACCATGTAAATATCCGAAAAAACTAGCTTTAAATTTCGTACAAAAATTATTCGCCAATTATCTCTGCACTTACGCAGTCTATGAAATAACAGCCTGGTTCCACGGTGACAAACATTCCGGCGCACAATTTTCGCGCGGTTCTCAGCTTTCTCACTCCCGGTTCCTTCGGACGTTTAGGTTGTCCATCCAGATATCCACCGACGTCGTGCACATCTAGTCCCAGCAAATGGCCCAGACCGTGAGGCTGAAATACTTCGTTCAAACCCGCTTTTATCATATCCTTGACATCGCCCTGTAACAGTCCGCCTTCCTTCAACGACGTCAGCATGACCTCGTTCGCCAATAGATGCATGTCAGGCCAGGAAACTTCCGGCTTCGCAGCCGCCAGCACCGCGTCGCGCGCCTTCAGCACCGCATTGTAGATTAGTTTCTGATCCTCGGTGAATTTCCCGTTGACCGGAAAACTGCACGTGATGTCGGCCGCGTATCCGCAATAATTGCCACCCATGTCGAACAAGCTGCACGAGAAAGAAGAAAGTGTTACGCAAACGTTGCAACACGCAATATTGTATATATAATATATAAGTTGTAACACAAATATCTCTCAGCTGCAAACTAATGCTAGTGGAAATCTTACCACATGTCTCCATCCTGGATGACCTTACTGTTCGGCGCACCGGCGTGACCGTAGTGCAATATTGAGGAATTATGTCCGGATCCGCAGATGCATGTGTAAGACGCGTGCCTGCACCCTCCCACGCTATATACGTAATTCAAAAAGCAAGCCTCCGCTTTGTATTCTGGCATCTTAGGGCGCACGAAGCGCATTACGCTCTTGTGCGCCTCCGAACTTATCTTGCACACGTATCGCATTACTTCAATTTCTTGAGGAGTCTTTATTAGGCGGCTGTATAAAATAAAAAGAAGAATTTACGAAAATGCCTTACAAAAATAGCTATAAATTTTTTTATAAACGTTTATTCCATTTAGAGTACAATGCTTTACTATTTATTAAAAGAACGTAATTACAACTGCATTTTATTGCAGTTTTATCCGCGAAATTTGTGCCATGGATACATCTGTACATGTATCACCTGCGAAAGGATTTATAAAGCGTCTTCGGCGGCGTCCAGACTTTGTGACAAATAGGATAGCAATTTGTCGTCTTGATCTACGAGTTCTGCCAGTTTCCCGTAATCTAAATGTGCAACTCGGAAACCCAATTTCCTAATTTGACGTTTTCTCATTACTTGCGGTCCTATTAAGAATCGCGTATTCCAGCAATAGTAATCGGGCAAATAGATTAGAACCGCAGTATTAACGTTCCTCTTTTTATGCAGATTTAAGTTGAAAACTGGCGTTGACTTTAAGAGCGGATGTATTAGTATATCCAAAATGTAAAAATTGATGAGAGGCAATTTGCTCAAAACCACGCTCCTGCTTAATTTGTGCTCGCCGCCTACCACGTGCGCCAGTGGTTTATATATTTTGTTAATAATACCCCTGATTCTCATGTCCAAACTTAACGATTTTGTGTTTCTGTCCAAATTAATCGGGCTGCCACGATAATCTTTGCATTCTAACGACATGGTCGCGTCGAATAATTTCAATTTGTTTTTCAGGCGATTGACGATAGGCAAGTTCCGTTGAGTTTGCAACCTGTTCATAAGGTATGAACTGAAGACTTTATCGAGAAGCTTATTGGGATATCTTTCGAGATACGTGCAAGAGAGAAGAATGTCTAAAGCGTCGTTCAGCTTCAAGTCTGAGAATCTCGTGGACATCACCTCGTCGAACGTCTTCCAAAATTTGACCGGAACCGGAGGTTGTAGATTCAACAATCCAAACGGCGCGAGAATGGAGGACAATAACGTAGGCGGGATCTCCATCCCGTATCTTATAAAATATTTTCCACATTCGGCGAGCACGTACGGATTTCGAATTCGCAAATCTTTGCAGTAACCCATGATGGAGGCGATTAAATTAGGATCCTTCGTCTCGGTGCTTTTGGTTGTTACGTATCTCGCCAAGGCTTGCTCCACATTTTCATCGACATATTTCTTCGTGCGTAAACCGCCAATAAAGTTGATAAGATCTTTGTCGGTGGAAGTGGTCATGCTCACGCTTGCCCACTTACTAGCACTCGATAAACATTCCTTCAAGGATTCTTTCCCGTAAAGACAATTGAGTATACTGGCCATCTGCGAGCCGGTCAACTTTAGCCACTGCTCCGACAGTTTCTTTTCCAAAATGATCTGCACCATGCTCCTACTTCGTTGGAAGTATTTCAACGATCTGAATAACGGGACCAGTAGATCTGGTTTAATATCCTGTTCCTTGCACGCCAAACCTACCCACAACGTGTCGATGCAATTTCTGTACTTGGAGTTTCCATAATTAACCAGGATTCGCACCGCTCTGATTAACTGCGACACGGTAAACTCGCCGTCCGTGGCTCTGATCATGACTTCGTCGCACATCCGGTCCTTGTAAATATTTGTCGACGGACTTATCCTGTCTCTCTTCAGTGCCTTCAGTCCTTGCAGTATCGTCTCGCTGTCTCGGCTCTTGACAATCAGATTTACAAGCTGTTGCAAAATGATGTCCCTATTGATGACCTCTGCGGATGGTTGAGCTCTCGACGGGCCCTTCCGGTATCGGTACCACGCGCTTTCCATCTCTATCATCTTTCTCAAACTCTGAAGCGCTATCCGGCAATTTATCTCGTCCGCGAGCTTGTTCTCCAGCAAGGAGTACACTCCTTTACTCGCGTGCTCCGAGTTTATCGCATCCAAAACCTGCACCACGTCCGTGTTTTTCAGACACTCGATATCGGAGCAGTAAAGTATCGCCGTACCCTCGTCGGTCTCGATGCTAATGGTGTGTTTTAAGGGTCCGTCCTTCATCGTATCCGTGCCGATGGAATAAGGAACACTCTTCTTGTGAATCACCGCGAGTTTTTTATTTTTATTTGATGATTCGGTAGGCCGCCTTCGCGTGCTGAGGAGAGCTTCGATGCTGGTGATCTTTTTAACTATCAGGGGAACCTCCTGTATGCGCGCACCTTCCTGCACGAAGATACTCGTCTGAGTCAACTGGGTCCCGCCGTGATCGCGCGCGTTTGATCCGAACCATCCCCTTTTGAATTTGGAAATCAAACCGCATGGTTGCGCGAACGCTCTCGCTGAAAAACTTCCCCGGCTCGAGGCTATCATCTACAATAGCAATTGCAAATGCAATCAGAGAACATGTTGCAATTCCCGATGAAGCTTTCCGTCTTTTTACCTTTCTGCATTACATTACGAGCCTTACGTATTCGATATTCGGTATTTAGTAATTTCCTTGAGAAACGTCGGAAGACTCTTCTCAATCTTCATGCCTGCGCCAGAAAATTAAAACGTTGCGTGTTTGCGTTACACGGAGAGAAGGGAATTTTCGCCTTTAATTATTTTTTTATTTCATTTACATGCATCAAATGAAATGTAAAATTTAAAAAAGTTGTTATAACCCAATAGAAAGTTGTCAGAGTTGTTATACCGATATGGCGACATGTATGATTCCACGAAGCGACCAGCCGATGGCGACACTGATTCTTTCAGGCACAATCGATGTGCGATATAAATAACAAAAAAAAAACTGAGATAACAAAAGCTGCGATTTTTTTCAACTACAGTAACTCGATAAGAGTTTTACTTTAGTATATTGATTACATTGTACTCTAAATGCGTCGATATCAGCATCTAATTAAACAAAGTTCGCCTGCCGCTGTCTCATTTCTTTCTTTCTCTCTCTATCGCATTGAGAAGAAGCGAGAGACGTAGAATTTATCACGTTAAATAAAATCGACGCACTTACCAATCGCATATTGCCGGGTACAAGACATCATAATCCACCGAGAATCTATGACAAAAAAAAATTATAATTAAATCGTTTGCGTTTCTATTTCAACGCGATTCTCATCATCCTACTTACTTTTCGATACCGTTGAAATCCACTTTAGGCGCCGACAACCCGCTATCGCTGTTTGTGCCGCTCTGCAATGCGCAAAGGAAAGAAAAGGCATGAGATCATCGTAATCGGGTGGTTTGGGCAGCGCGGTAATGTATAGCCGCGGCGCGGCGAGGCACCGGGGTATCGTGCGGGTCAGAGTAAAAGCAAAGCAGCTTACGTAATACGGATTCAAGTCGGAATAGAGAAAGCGGTCCTCATCCGGTCGGAAGCGAAACGAACCGTCCTCCCGTGCCATCGATTTCTACCGTCCGCGCGCGCGGCAGGATAAACGCGCGTGATAACGTTACGTGTTACGAGCGAGCGATAACGTTCCGCATAAATTCCTAATGCGTCATGCATTAATTAAGCGATTAATCGACACGTTAAATTGCGCCGCAGCGCCGCGTAATATTCGAGTTTGAAGTACCGGTTTCCTCATTGTGATAATTTCAAATTCTACCCGTTCACGCGACAAGTAGGATTAGCGGGATACGCGAGTTCTCTCGCGAATCGCGTGCGCCCGGGACGTTCCTTTTCCTTTTTTTTTTTTTCGTTCGCTACATTTCCTCGCGTGAAGCAATGATTTTCACATGTTACATGCACGAATTGTGCACCTGCGTAATGGCGCCGGTTAGCGAGCACTTTTTTGCGCGCGCTTGCAATATTAGAGAGAGCGCTAATCGTTTTTTCGCTGAGGGGGATAAAAACGCTTTTCGGGCCGGCTAAATGGCGAGTACCGCATAGAGCCGCGCGAAATGCGCCTGTCAGCATTTGTCGTATCGGATATTGCGAAAGGCCGCGGCGAGGCGAAGTGTCGCGGCAGAAATTGCGCGACAGCAATATCGTGTTTGCAGTGTAATCATAATTAAAGTCGCGAACGGTATATCGCCGTGGCGGCTGATCTATGAAAGACAAGTGTTTATCAATGCTGCGAACTAATATAAAGCTGCCGCGCGGCAGCCAGGTATTTACTTTACCAGCCCAGGCAGAATAAACGCGCAATTTACACGTGTAACAGCCGCGGCTCCCGATAGCGCGACGCTTCGCGGACGCGTGTGCGCGCCGCGAAATAAAAATTCACGACAACTTACTACGCGCTCTTATCTAACTTTGCTTCTTTTAATGTCCCTGGCGACATCGAAACTTTCCCGCAGCCTGATATCGGCGAGTTTTGAATATTTTTTTTTTTCTCCGTATAACACATTTTACAAAGGTCAAACGGCAACCTCCATCATCTATCTTTAAAATTAGATATTTTACTCTCTGGTACACACGTGCACGCGATTGTATCTCTACGGGGACTCCTACACGTGTATACGTGTACGTATGTGTGTGTGTGTGTGTGTGTGTGTGTGTGTGTGTGTGTGTGTGTGTGTGTGTGTATGTGTGCACGCGCGCTACCGCTGGGCACATGAAAGGTTGCATTGTGACTCCTCGCCGTCGATTACATCCCGTGCCTATTTCTGCCGGGGCGCCTGAACGAACCTCAGCTTTAATCTCGCCCCGACCACACCGGGGACCATGATGTAACGCCCTGCGACCGTATAGCTCCCAAACTTGTCTCATTTGCCATGCAGATACCCACGTATCTCGCAGTCTATCGGCAATCATAAATTTCTAAGCCGATATCGATCGAACGGGTACATGCGCGACGACAAGGGCTACGGAGGAATTTTAACGAGCCCTCGTGTGCACACGCGATAAATCCGCGCGCGGAAGTATCGGGCTTAATTTTGACAAGTTCCTACTAATTTTAAGGACGAGCTTTCGCAATGAATGTGCGGCTGATGCACCTCGTTTGGTATTGAAAAATTGAGAAATTGAAAAATTGAAAGGAAATTCAGCGTTTTATCACGGCCCTTTATACACGATGCATGTGTAGGTGCATGATAAATACGTCAATTTGGTAGTGTTATTCCGAACGGCATGAATCATTTTGTTTCCATTCGTGTTTATCAGGCATTAAATTAGCTTTGTCACGCATGAATATCGCATTGTCGAGTAGTAATCGGCTGGGTATTGTTTGCAAACAATATTCAGCGGTATAATTAATGATTGAAGCGCAAGGCCGTAATTTCATATTAATAATTTGACAACTCCGGAATTAGTTACCGCGCGGATTTTCATCTTATTATGCATAACACGAATACGTTGATTGCATACACGCAAAATTTATACTTGGAAACGAAGATAAAATTTGCGAGATATCTTAATCGTATCGCAACTAGAAACATTTGATTTCACGTATCTTACGTTGCACATCCGTTATGTTAATCTTTAAAAATAAACCGGACTGAAGATTGAACGCCGCGTTTCTCTGAAATAAATAAAAAAAAAAAAGTTCTCGATTACATGAAACATTGCGTCAGGATTATATTTAACAAAATTCACAGTCGGCTCGGTTTCCAATTTTTGAATAACAGATCAACAGACACAGTCGATGTCTTCTTTGACATTAAAAGAAGAATTTCAAACAGCTTATGGCTTACCTGCAGTATTGGGCGAAGGTAAGATATTAAAACAAGAGGTGACAAGAAAATTTCGCGAATTTATTGCAATTCTTTACTCGTAACCTCGAGCGACAGTGATCAAGTAAATTTCGAAATGTCCTGTGAAAAGGAGTTCCATAACGCCGATCTCGATCTTACCCGACGTTGGACGCTTACGTTCTCACGCGTGTGTTTCAGAATAATGCAAGACGATCGCGATTGCCCCGCGGCAAAATACCGAGCGAATTGTTCTATCTCTTATTCATGCCCGTCGTCCCCGCGCGTTTCAGCAAAATAACGCTTTCCGCGAAGTCATTAAATATTGATTTTTCCCGGTGAGTTTCGCGACGATTCGATTTATTGAACGGCACAGAAAATAGGGAGAAGATCCCAAGGCCGGGGTCTACGTGGCACTGCTAGAAAGCTACTCAGCGTCTATGCGCTAACGTACAGACCAGTCTGGAGACGAGTTTGAGTAAATAGCAGAAATAACAAAACTCACACATCCCCGAGAGTCTGCGCGCCAAAGATAGCCCGGTGGAATAAATAAAATATTTTAATATTACAGACTTTTTGCCTCGTGAATGCCGGCTGATGTAAACAACCGCGGTTTCGTGTCGCGAACTTTCGAAGAATCCGTGTGGAAACGTGTGTAGAGTAGTCGAATTGATTTTCGATACGGTCAGCGCGATGGACAACAGTTTAAATGACCTGTCTCGAACGTGACTATTGTGATGCATTAATGACATCTGCGAGTTCATATGCTTTAGATCGATCCGACAACTCACGCTAGACAAACACTGACAGCTCTATGTCAATTTGCCTGGGGACGGGTACATATATACGCGCTACACATATACAACACAAGCGGCAAATCGACCGATAATCGCGCGCGTTACGATTCCTGGAAACCCCATCGTTTCGTCGCGCACGGGGCTCTGTGAATTTCCTGGTTTCACGTAAACCACGCGAGCGTCTCAAGAATCGCTTAATGCGCACCGCGAGGATCGCAAAATGCTCTGAATTGCCCCAAATTGGCCTAAATTGCGTGTTCCCGCGTAACCGGTATATTAGCAAAACTAGTTTCCGCGAATTTGCCGAATATCTCTCAATCGCGACACACTGATCGCTTACATCATGACGGAAGTCGCAAAAATTGCCACAAGTATAATGTATTTAAATCGCGTCTCTCTAAACTGTAAGCTTATTTTCCAATCAATTTTTTTTTGCCTATAATTGTACAACTATTATGACTGTATCGCAATAATGTTAATTGCAAGAATTAATATAATATGATGAAAGTTTTCAAAAGACGTATCAAAAACTTTTTAATTTAAGAAATTAAGAAATCTAAAAATATACGAATATATTTTTTAGATTTCAATTATATTTGTGGACGGCCTCTAGATATAATAATCATGAGCATGCCACAAGCTTTTTGACGCGAATACAAATAGAACCGCTTTGTTCGGAGCCTCCATTGTCCGAATAATCTACTCTCTATTTGAACGCCCTACTATTCGAACGTTCTCTATTATCCGGGCAGAATATCTCCTTATAGAATATTCCCTCTCTCTCGCTTTTTGTTGAAACAACTATACTTCCTAAAGATGAAGATATGAAAGATAGATAGCAGGAAAACGGCCAACGGGAAACGTCAATACATATGTGGTCGAATTGGGTACGCGAGCTTCGGAATAAAAAAAATTACTTGTAATCTCAAAAAAAAAAAATTTACTTTCCGGAATAAGACGTCCTCTACATCGATCGACTTTTTTTTTAATTAACGAATTATCTGCATTCCGTTCCAGGTATATCGAAAGGTTCAGTGCGGTCTACTGAAAATAGCGTATTTCTCCGCATTGCCGGCTGCAATCGATACGAGGCCAGCCGTATCTTTTGGACTTCGTGACGCGGAATCTATTTGCGGCGGCGCGCTATCAGATAAGCGTTCCACGTAACTTGCACGGGTTTGGGTCGCCCCGTAATATCCGCGGTCACCCAGTTACGTTGTCATTGATGCGCACCGCGGTTAGGGACAAATTGTCGCTCGTTAGGTAGCGACCGGCTGAAAAATTTATCGGCCGCTTTTCAACGCCGCTTTCCGAGCGACGAGCGCCGATTATCCGGCGTTACGGCGAAGCCTACGTAAACGGTCGCGAATCGGGTTGCGTCGCGGCACGAGGTCGCGGATGGAGCGAATATTCCATCGTTATTATGGTCTCATCGCGCTTAGCATGTCATTAAGCTTCGGATAAAAGTGTTACACGCGCGCCGCGTCGCCGTCGTGTCGTTTCTTCTTTTATAAACCGCGTGTGTGTCGCCGGCTTACGTTGCGCCGCTATTTATATTTTCCACCGCAATTTTCTAAAGCTGTGTGAAGTTGGCCCCCCCACTACTGAAAATCCAGTAACGGCCTTTACCATTCGATTGGTGGTCGTTTGGTGGTATTTGGTAGTCCATTCCCGAGGATTGGTAGTCAAAACTGTAATTAATAACACGAAAAAAAGACATACGCGCGTGAAGTTAGCCCCCCTTTCATAAAATTCGGTTTTCCAGACTACATAAATAATCGTAACTGCAAGCGTTCGTTTGGTGGTCGTTTACTAAGGTTTGGTAGTTTATTCTCGACGATTGGTAGTCAAAACTGTAATTAATAACACGAAAAAAAGACATACGCGCGGGAAGTTATTCCTTCTTTCATAAAATTCGGCTCTTTCCGACTGCATAAGCAATCATAATTGTAATCATTCGTTTGGTAGACGTATATTTATGTTTGGT
>VBVQ01000220.1:55159-75949 GCA_011636635.1 Tetramorium simillimum | reverse complement strand
GGTGGGGGGCATCGACACGCAGAGAGCGATCGTGCCTTTGGTGGAGCCGGCAAGAACCCGGCGTGTACGTCGGGCAGCCACGTTAAAAGCGGATTTATTAGCCGGTAGGGCCGCGTTCTTCTGTATCGCAAAATGTCCAGTTCGTCGTCTTTGTCGTCATCGCCGTCGTTCCCGTCGACGCCGTCGTCGTCCGTTCTCGGGGACGACGAGTCGCCGGTAGAGAGAGCAGGACCGACTCGTGAAAATCGGCCAAGTGCGCGCGACAAGTGCGATCGTCGTGGATTTCTCTCTATTTTTTCCCTTCTCTGCACACCGGACAGCGAGCCAGTCGCGAATCTCGTCTTCGTCGTCGGCGAGTACACTCGTCCTACCGGCGTGTCGCGACTGGTATTTGCAGTGTTGGTGGAAATTCGATTGAGGTTCGTCGTCATCGTCGTGGGAAGAAGAACTCTCAAGGATAAGTGGAAAAGTGTGACGCCGGGCGGGACATGGTAGAAATTCCGATAAAGAATGATAGTGACGGGAGTAAGCGCGATCTCTCGGGTTAAATCATGCGTGTTGGAAAGGCCGGCCTCCACTGTCGCGTTGCGCATCGGGCAGGAACGCGGCGTAAACGTTCACGAACAGCGGTAAATTCTCGTCGGTCTACGGCAATCCGAGGGGATGGTCCTCGAGGACGTTTTACCGCGATGTCGGAGCGAGTCTCAAGACGGGCGGCACTCGTGGAGGGAAATTTCGGTTCAGCATGGCTGACGCCGCGACATCGACGTAGGGTGGTTCTTCGAAAGTATCAGTGTGAACAGTATCGCGGGATGAGTCCCTTGAAGAAAAAGGCATTTCTCGTTTTACGTTTACGTGCCTGGGAAAAATCGTGAGACGACGGTGAAGAGCGGCGAGATGTATTTGGCCAGTCCACGCATGGCCGTTTCGGCCAAATGATGTCGGAAAATGCCGGCCCCTCGAGAGCCCGTTTCAGCATCCGGCTTCTCCGGGGCAACTTTCCACCGCGCGAAAAGCACCGATTTCGTTATCGCCCAGCGGGAAAAGTGGCAGAACGAGCCGGCGGATTGCATTTGTCATCGTCCACCATCAACAAGTTTGCCTCATTAGGGAACTAGGCCACCTCTGGAAGTAGATTTTAAATGTCATTGATCGCGCGACCTTCGATGGAATTTCGCGTACAGTTATCACGTCATCGCTCCTCGCCGGTTAAAGTGATCGGCTGTCCTTCGGCTTAAATGAGTGTTCCTCGTCGTGCGATGCGTGCGAATCGATTCGCGGAAAATGTGATGTGTGCGTGATTCGAGTGCGCGCCCTTGTCGAAATGCGGCGTAGATATGTTTTATGGTGCTCAGCGCTCGTTATGTTGGATATACCTGTAGGAGCTCTTTCCGCTGCCCTCGACGTAAGACAGAGGAGATCGCGCATTCTCATAGTAAGACCTCTTTTTTCGCTTTTACTTGGGTATAGTTACGATAATTGCGGCTGACGATTCGACGAACAAAATGCAATCCGATCTAAAAGTCGCGATTGATTATCTGTTTTGCGGAAGAACGGTATTGATATTCGCGACAATAGCTAAATAACTTTTACTCTTTTATAGCGCGACGTTAATCGATAATTTGTCGAGCTTATTTTCCTGTCATCATCGCAACTCCAGGAGTTTGACAAACGAAAAATGTCGTAAAAGCAATCTTGCAAAGAATTAAGATGACATCCAGTGACATCTTTTATGTTTCTTTATAATGGAACATTTTTGATATATAAATATGATGAAGAATAAATCGAATAAATAAATTAAATAACTGCATTGAAAAAGATAGAGGAAAAAGATAGTAGAGCTGTATATACTGCTTTTTGACGCAAGTTGGAAACATCAACGATTAAATTTAAAATGAAAGCTGCAAGAGTGGCTATTCGTTCTTTCGTAATAAATTCAACTCCCTGATTTATTATTAATCGTCTAACCTAATTAACTAGTTTCTCTTTTTCTCCTCCACGGGTCTATCTCCACTCCTTCCACGAGTCTATCTCATTGGCAAAAATACGTTGTGCAATTAGCGTGGTGAGATATTTCGCGGCTAAAGTCGGATATTACGAAAGAGAAACACTCGTCGAATCGTCGTCGACGTTCGCTTCGCAGTCCCGGAGGGTCCATAATGGTTTGTTATTGATCTATCTCCGCGCGCCTTCCTTACACTTTTCTTCTTCCTTTCGTCCTTCGTCCTGCTACCTTCGTCCATGCCGAGGACGTTGGGTGGTACACGAGGGATCGGGGCGCAGGGAGAGCGGTGGGAGAGCACGGCAGTCCCACACAGGAATTCCGCGTACCCCGCGTACCGCACGGATTCCCGAAGCTCCGGGAGAAAAAACACCCTCTTACCCCTGTTCTTCTTTTTTTTATCAGGAATCTCGCGAAAAGTTTCTGCAAGAGAGAGAAAGCGAGAAGAGCCACTGTGAAATATTTCGTGGTCACAGAGCTCGATACAGAGAGAAAAAGCACTTTTTTTTATTTATGATTGAAGCTTAATCTCTTTCGTTGAAAAATATTTATTTATTATATCCCAATATTTTCAATTATATTGCAATAAAGGCGGTTGCTTTACTCAAGATAATTTGCATTTAATAAAATATGTATTTTCATACATGGTGAACAATTGTAGAAGATCGATAAATTTGTAAACAGGAAGAAAATTAATATGAGATATTTTAATTATTTAAGATTAAGATAATAAATAATACATATATTTTTAATAAAAATTTAATCTCTGTACATACATATTGATTAAAATAATTTTTATTTCATCCTTGCTTAAAATATTAATATTTATGGTAAAAATATTTGACGATTTTATTGGAAATGTTTTTATGCGATATTGTTTTTTCTCCCTATCTTTATATATATCATAAAATCGGTACATGTAATTTCGAATTTTTCAAAATCAATTTCTTTCGCGGAACGATATGTTTCCCGAATGGAAGATCGAACGTGTCTCTGGGAATGATATTAATACCGCATATAGACGTTACCCTGAAATTCGATCAACCGGAGCGGCGATGATTGACGTCACGACTCTATCGTCGGAATGCAATTAATATTGCATAAATGAGACCCCGCGAACTTGTATCAATTAGCACAGTTCTCGTCATACGGCGGATCCATCTGTAATTCTCACATAATGATGCAGGGACTTTTACTCACTACGTGAGAACACTATATTTGAACGTGCTGGCCAATACACCCTGTCTATCGACGTGTCTTTACGCGCTTCGTAAAATACACGTTTACCTCCTATACACAGTTAATGTAAAGACATTAAGCGCCTGCTAGTATAACCAACGAGGTACACGAGATCAATGTGTGAATAAGTAATGCAGCGCCACGATCTAAAAACCTTCTTTTCTAAATTGACGTAAGTCGACACGAGCTCGTTGTCGATGAGGACTTACAGTCGTCCGATATTCGCGGGTGCAGCACCAGAAGCGACTTCATTTTATCATTTGCCAATAGAGAAAGAGAGGGAGAGAGAGAGAATGCTACGTCGTCTGAATAATAAATATTCTACCATCGACACGAGCCGCCGCCGCATCGATACCTCCATACATATGAGCTCACCTCGCTTTTCAACGAAACGCGACCCAAAGTCAAACTCGTGCGTGGAGTGCTACTCTGCTCCTCGCGAGAAGAGACTTTCGCTCGCCAACTGTCCATTCTTCGTTTAGCCTATGATTATCCTGGACTTGGTACCCACCTGTCATTACGATACATTGCGGTGACACCCATCGAGTTTCGTGCACCGCTGCGGAAAGGAAATATTTGCCACGTACTTCCTGATTATACGCTTCCTCGGGTAATCACGAATCATGCGAGGAAGAAGTGCCTACGTTGTAATGTAATGCTAAGCTACTTCCTTAAACTCTTTTCACAATTTCTCCCTAAATACCCTCAAATACTCGATCATATACGAAAGTCATAATAACGCGCACATTGCATTATAATATTAGGTGTAGTTGAAGCTCGATGTAACTAAACGCCAGACTTAAATTTTCTTACGAACAATTTTCAATTTCGTTTAAGGAGTAATCAATTACAGTTATGCTAAGGGTGATTTTAATAAATTTGCGTAAAACTTTAATGCTACACGTATAAGAAGAATGTTCTATGTTTATAATAATAGAAACGCGATAGTTTTCCGTATATATGTATAGCATATTGTGAACAATTCAAAGTTTGAAGTTACGTTTAATTTCTGCATTTAAATGAATTATTGAAACCTTGCTGTACGCTCATGCGAGTTTATTGTCTGGAAGTACAAACCCGATCATTGCTCACGCCGCATAACATGACAAGATTGTAATTAAAATGGTAATCACCAGTTCGATAAAATGCCATCTCCATTACAAAGCGGCCAACTACCGAGAAAATATTAATCTACATCCTTGAGCGTTTCTACGTTTTATAAAAATAATGAAGGTGCTCGCTGGATGGCTTCCTTTCGGACGCCGTTTCATCGTAATAACTGTGGTATAAGAGGGCAGTAATTACTTTTCGTGAAATTGTCACGTTTGTCGGGTTCGCCCTCCATATACCCCGTACTTCAGTTATTACTAACAATGAATAGCAGTGACCGTGTTAACCCCTCTTATAACAATTCATGATACGCAGTGCTTTGTAGAAAATAATGTTTCGCGGTGTATTCATTGTAATAATAATAATATTTATGCCACCACACAATTAAACTAAATTACATTTATTATTGAGTGAAGGATACAGTTAAATTAAAACTAATAATTATTATTTAAATTATAACAAATTTTAGATCATTGCCGTTTTATCAATATTATCAGATTTATCGCAAAATATTAATCTAAATCTCTGTATCGAGGATTCTTGGCCATATAATAATTTCTGTCAAGACCTTTTATACTTGTGAATGTTATTATTTTACGGATATTAAAAATGTTTATCGAAAGACTACGTACTACGCTACCGAACGACAAAAGTGTCGTAGATCTCGGTGGTCGTGAAACTGGTCGGCGTTAGGCAGTCTGGATATATCGAGGCGCGAGAGAAGGGTCTTCCTCAGGTTCTCCGGCTTCGATCCAGACGGGGACGACCTCTCCCTCGCCGGAGGAAGGAAGGAAGGACGGACGGACGGAAAGAACCGAGCTAGAGAGGCCGGTGAGAAAGAGAAAGAGAGAGTGAGGAAGAGAGTGAGGGGGGTGCACGCATGACCCTGAACCCAACCGCCGTGGCACCCAACCCCCGGTACAGGGGTGCGAAGCCTCGGGAGAGAGAGACGCGGGAGAGAGAACTCGAGATAGAACGGACGAAGCAAGGGCGGAAGAGAGGAGACTACGGCGGGCAAGGGGAGATACACCGTATATATACGAAGAAGAGAGAATAGAAAGAGGGAGAGAGAGAGAAAGAGAAAGCTAGAGACTACGCCGTCGAGAGAGAGTACAGTTCCCGAGATCAATACTCCCGCGTCTTGCGATCATTCATCTTGCCACGCCCCTCTGCTCTCTCCACACATTTCCTGTCTTTCTCATTCCCTTTCGTTCATCCCCTTTTCCCCGTCGCTCTCTCTTACTCTATTTCTCTCTCTCTCTCTCTCTCTCTCTCTCCCTCTCTCCCCCCGTTCTCTCTCGTTCTCTCTTGCTCTCGCTTGCTCTGTCTGTCTCCCGTCTCCCCTTTTCTCACCCTCCGCGTGCCGCGATCTTCATCCCTCTGGTAGCACCCCTCATAGTCGCGGTCGCCGTCATTTGGCGCCCAATCGTGGCGCCTAATACGAATGGAGCAAAGGGGAGAGAACTTTCCGAAGGTCGCAGGAGAGAGGAAAATCTAAAGAGAGAGAAAGCGTGATAACGCACAAGGTGGTGGCTCCGGTTTCCTACGCATTGACTATGCGCGGTTTTCATGGGAAAATGATTTCTTAGATTCGTACATCAAATGTTAACTACGTTAATTATTCATGGATGATTATGCGCATTATTACGCAATAACCTTGTTTTAATTCTGCGGGTTTGTTAAATTTAATATTTGAAAATAAATAAAAATATAGAAAAAAATTAGTGTTAATTTATCAGATATGATATTGCGGGATAGCGGGAGAAGGAATCATCTGTTTGAAAATGTTTACAAAAGGTTTATATAGGTAAACGCGGAAAATAAGAGACAATTTACATAAGTTTTATCGAATTATTTTATGTGTTTATTTTATATACTGTAAATTTAATTTCCCGTAATTCTCATGAATTTTGTGACCGCTGTATTTTATAATCTGTTATATTTTAGAATAATTATAATAGAATAATCATTTTAGTTTTTTAATTTTTGATATTTTATATTTTATGATATTAAACATTTGTTATATGTAAAATATCCAAAAATTAAACGATTTTATTATGTACAGAATTAAACACAAAGTTACCCAGTAAATCAGGAAAATAATTTTATTAAGTGCAAAGATAAATAATATACATATATAGAATAAATTTTTCTCAATCGGTTGTGTGCTTTCTGAGAAAGTCTATTTTGAATACGAAAGTATGCGCTTCTCTTTATATATTGATACTTGTGAATGTCTATCATGTAAAACTCTTGCGCGAAAGAATTTGTTTACGTGACATTGCGTGTTTATTTCGATACTGGGCATACTGTTGTCAGTTTTCACTGATCTCTCGACATGGACGTATGGCAAATACAAGAAGTAAACTTCGAAAATACTTATAAGCATGTAATAACGGTAATATTCCAACTGTTTCTAATTATTATAAAGTAATGAATCCAATCAGTGTACATAAATATCAACATGTAATGAAACAGGAATAACTATTTTCATATTCGAAGTAGTCTTCCAAAAAATAACACAAGTTTTATTTTACGTTTCTTATTTGTCTCTCTTTACAAGAAATCATTTCCTCCGGTCCGATCACGGTTTACTAGATATGTCGTACATATATTATTGACTACACCAGTTGCTTGTTTGATGAAAATAATAATTTAACAACTAGAAATAAAATTAAGAAATGTTTTCTGATTTCTACAATATAGAAAAAATGTTTGTGTATTGTATTGAATGTGATTTAAATGAATTTCTTTATCTTCTAATCGGTAATTCTAATCGGCCTATACATTGAAAGAATGAGTACATTGAAGAATATGTCATGCAATGAAGAAAATATTTTCAAAAAGGATGAATACTTGTTTTAGATTGAAAAGGAGGATAGATTCAATCGAGTCTTGCAATATAAGAGAACCCACAATCAGATTGGCAAAAATATCAGATGAGAAATCACCTCTATCAGGTTAGCTCTCCCCCTACCATCGCAAAAAAAATCCGCACCTATCAAAAAAATTAGTTACCTTAATCCCGATTTTGTTGCTCAAACCATATAGTGGGAGGGCTAACTTGATAAAGGTTGAGAAATCGACATGTCGATTCTCCTTGCGACATCTTATGGTGGATTTGCTTTCTTCTCGTTTGTATTTTTTTTTTCATGTTCTTTCGATAACTTACCAAAGTAACGTGTCGTTTTATTCTTTTCCCTATAAATACGTACCTATACTTTGTGCCATTTGTTCTATAATTTTTCTGTAATATCCAAAGTACTTTCCAATTATGATTGACAAGTATTTTATTGAAGAGTAATAATAACAGATGATTGCGTTTCTCCTTTTTCATTTCTATTAATAATTTTTATAACAAAATATATCAAATATAAGTAAAGTTAAAAATAATAAAAATTTTATTTAAGAAATTGACAGATCTGTTTATTTGTTCATTACTCATGAAAATCATCGTGTGAATAATTTGTGTTATTATCCTTAGACAAACGTGGAATGCGCTATCATGAAAATTTGGCATAAGTACAATTAACCTAATTGAAAGCTCATGAACATAAGCGTCGTCGTCAACCACCTATTAACCAATATAACTGTTTGTCCTAGTTCATTATCTTTCGTAACTTCGCTAAATAGAATAGAAAAAAAGGATCGATAGAAATCAATATTAAGCGGGAATGTGTGTAAAGGATAGCGAGGAAAATCAACGGGGGCATTGCAGGGCAGGCAAGATAGAGGATAGCGAGCAAGAGTGGAGATTTAAGTAGGGACGAGCTCGTTCGAAGTCTCGGGGATGTCCGTGATATCTTTTCCTTTGAATCGTTTCCTCGCTGCTATCGCATCACCTGTCGCTGCCATCGTACTCGTTACATTCACCGATCCTTCCGCTGCCAGTGGCTTCGTTTTTCATGGCATATAAAAAGAAATCGAATTACGGACAGAAGGCGTACGATCTGTCTACGATCGATTCGGTCATTCTTCTGAGGTCAACGTAAACGATGTGTTAGAAACCATTTTTCCAATATATTATTTCATCGCGTATGTGTACATGCTAAAATTTGTTGGCTTATAGGAAACAGAGAAACAGTAAAATTTCTCTAAAATTTTTAAAAATACACTAAATATAAAATAGTTGTCGCGTTTGCGTTATTACGATTGAACATTTGATTGAGAAATTGTTTGCGTTACAGTACAGATATATATGTCTGAGCTTGTTAAGATTATACCATTTTCAATTTCAATTTTGAAACCTAAATTTGTAAAACTGGGTAATGACAATTTTAAAAAAGTGATTTTGTAATATTGTAAAAAATATCTTGCTTATATGAGTTTACTTATATGAGTAAGTTAATAGCCTCTATTTCTCTCTTATGAAAATTTGACATGTAGCTTTAATTCGTTAAACAAAAGTCATTCCCCATGTATATGTATGTTTTCTATATATTTTATGACGATATGATTTACTAATTCTGAATTTATCGAATGCGCAGCAATGGAAGCCGAGGATGACGAAGAGGTCAATGACAGTAATGAGAGCCTCGACGAATCCAGAACCGATATTTGGGACGATGTCGGGGGCGGGGGTGACGAAGGCGGAGGAGACGAACAGCTCTTTCAAATCAACCGGCTGCAGCAACACGCCAACTCGGAAAAGAGCTTCGACCGGTAAGTAACGCTCGTTTCGCCCTTCAAAAGTCCGGCATTTATGTCGTTACGACTACTCCTCTCGCTTTGGCAAATCCTTTACGATATATACGGAAATATGCAAGTGTTGGCCGTATAATTAAAAAAAAAGCTAAATAGAAACACACGGAGCTTCCTCTCAGCGATCGTGACGTTTGCATGGAAAGACGGAGAGTACGACGGTATACCATCGTATAGCGAGAGATCGCTGTCGATCAATTCAAACGCATAGCGTAGATTACGTCGATGTGTCGCTATGCAACAATATTTATACCTTCCGCTTTGCCCGTCATTATTTTGCGCTTTATCGTGATCCTCTATTCAGTCTCACGATTACATATTGAATAATTAATAACTCGTTTACGCTCGATACTACAGTGGTCCAGTAGTTCTTTTGATAACTGGAGATGTATAAAAGAGTGTACATGATATTTACAATATAATTATAGCAAGCACGTAAGCGCAGTTACACGAAGTAGGTAAAACCGAAACACAACAATACCATAATACTGATATAAGTAGACAAGTCGTTATTATTATACGAAACCACCTCCACGCTAATTACAACACAGCATAATAATTATTGAATTACTTGAACAAATAAGACTTGTATAATACTTTTAAATAATTATTATATTCGCGCGTAAAATGTTTTTTTTAATTACTCTGGAAGAAAATTATTATTAAACGGAAATTACTGATTACAGAAAGCAACAATTTATTTCACATATGAGAAAAATTATCCTACGATTTATTTCATAAAATCATATTTCGCGAGATATTTTATTGTGTGAAGAAGAAAATTTATCAAAGCAAAATGTAACGATATACATATTTGTAGAAAAAGATTTCTAACGTAAACCTAATGTAAATTACTCGAAAATCGTTTTCTTTCTTTTCAAGTTTCTTTCTCGCAAATTGCCAATTGAGTTTAATGAACTTTCAACCGCCGTGTTTTCTCCCAATTTCTTCAAATGCTTATTCTTAGTCTCGTACCCTTCCGCCCGACGGCTCATCGGCGTGGACAGAATTCGCCCGAACGTATTACCTACTACGAGAAGAAGAAGAAGCTGCTATGCACGATTCGGACGTTGTGAGCGTGGACTAGCCAAATATACACGGTGCGTCAGCGTCGCGGCGCGCGGCGTCGCGTCCTCCCTTCTCTGCGCCGTTTCAACTGCCGGGCGCCTCGTTTGAGGTCATCGTCATCCGGCCTCTTTCGCTCTCTTTCTCGTACATGCGATCATCCCCCCTTCCTTCTCTTTGCGGTATCCTTTATACCGTCCCTTCCCCTATCTGTCTCCCTTTCTCGCTCTCTCGTTTTCTTCATTTGTCTTCGTTCTCTCGTTCGGGACATTCGGACGCGTCTCGGATGAGCGAACTTTGAAGCAAGTATACGCGAGTACGATGTTCGCAAACACGAGGTTACCGTTATCACTGCAAAATTGAGGAATTGCTGAAAGGGTGGCTGTAGATGTCAAAATAAAAAAAGGCATTTTTAAAAATATTTTTTATATTAAAAACCGCATAAAATTACCTTTTCCACATTCTTTATTTCGTACATGGTAAATAATCTCATTAATGGCATAATCTTTCATAACGCTTTAACAATTTTTATTGTTAGAAATAATAATTGTACACGTGAAATTATTATTGCATTTGCATTTATTGCGAGAAAACTGGTAAATATTTTTATTACAAAACTAATTTTCAAAATAAATAACATGTTTTGCACACATTTCGTAAGCCTTCAAGTATTTTACCGGCTAGATTATCGCGATGAAAATCTCTATGACCTTATTAAAAATTCCAAGAATTATTACGCGTATATATAACTACAGGAAAAATATAAATCTTCTACGGTAGAAGAGTTTTCGATTCGCCTCGCGGTTAAGTGGACCTAGGCAAAAAGCGGAAATAGCGTGCTGCCCCAGTCGCCGGTAAGACCGCCGTTGTTTTTTCGCAAACTGTAGTCCATGCACGAGACCGTACTAGGAATATTAGCATATGCGATCGAACATAATCGAGCCTTCCACGAAAAGATGCATCAAACTTTCAAGAGAAACGTCCTGATCTTGATTCGTATTGTCCAAAGTTTAACGCCCCTAGCGTTTTCTTTTTACGAAAAATCGATCTTTACGAAATCACATCAAAGATGTATAAAAAAAGTACAGGCAAAAAATGTATGTATAAATAGATATAGGAATATATTTGGATAGCTTCTTTTATATTTCAACACATTTAAGATCGATATATTATAGTCTACGATAATTGTATGTTTTGATATAAATCGTTCAAATTGACGATTTATCTTCGAATCGATAAAAAAAAAGATATAGATCGTAATTACGTCGTCGGCTGCTTTAATATGCCACAACGTGTAATTAAAAGCATGTAACCACTCATGCGTTCTTGGACGGATTACCACGGTTAGGGATAACGTGCGCGTACTACGCGGCCATAGGATTCTACGTGTATCGATGTAGTGTTTCTTCCGGTGTGTACGAGCCGGGTTAACGTAGAAACCAGGACTTTCTCGATGAACGAAGAATATCGTAGGCATGGGCTGCATACACTCACTTTCCTATCGTAAAATTCATGGTATTAAATTCATTTTTCCACGTAAAAAATTAATACACGGTAAGAGCGCACGCGAGCTAATATTAAACCCCGTGGCGTATCTCTTTATCTTGGGAGCATTTTCGCGCGAAAGCATATCTTTCTGACACTTTGATCTTTATTCGCATCGCTTAGCGTTAAACGTGACCGCTTGACTAAAGTGTTTACCTCAAATATATCACATCAGATGACATGAATAAAATTCGTACATAGTAATTAAAATTTATTGCTAAATCCGCGACGCGGAACATAGATTCTTTGTTCTTGTACGCTATTAACGCGTTATATATACGCCATTCGTTTCAACCTAACTATCTGTTATGTCGGCGGACAACCTGGCGGTCTCTTTTCGGAGAAACGTGATTTGTTGATGGGCAAGTAGAATCATCATCGGCGACCGTTCTAGACTCTAACGCTAACTCTTTCGGCGTCGCGACGCAGTTCCGTGAAACGCGTGCATGGGAAATATTTCGGAATACCGAACGGGTTAGAGGGGCGACGACGGGTCGACACGACGGGTTTGTCCGGATGGTACGCCGTGTGCGTACGACACCGACCGGCAGACGAAACAAAATACTGCTAAAATTAATCCGGACCTTAGGTCATGTCTGCAAGGAGTCTAGACGACGACGGTGACGACGCCGAGGACGACGCGACTCGCCGCCGAAAGTGGACCGAAGCGTGTGGGCGCGATACTTTAACGAGTTCTGGTATTTCGACACATTTCCGACTTCCTGCTACGCCCTCCCGCATGCTCCGTCGTTCTGTCCCTTCTTTTCCATTATATTTACTGCACCATCTGCTTCTTTCCTATATTAGGATCATCGCTTGTCTGAAAAGTTTGACGGAAATGTAGGAATTTTCCTTCTCGTCAAAGCGATCGGAAAACTTTAACAAGTTAACGAAATTTTATGATTTCGGTTATCCATTATACATGAAATGTCATTTTTACATTAAGAATTTATATTAAAGATTAAATATATTTTTTGAGAAAAAAATAATTGAAAAATTAGTAGTTTCTCAGAATGAAAAAATATTTTCGTAAACTCGCGTTTTAACTGAATATTAAGAACGGGGAAAAATGAAAATTATGACATTTCGTATGTCAAATATTGTTTTCACATTATTTCTTTTAATCTTTCTTTTTTATATTCCCTCATCCTTCAAATATAATGTTTCTTTATTAACAATTTCATTTTAATGGCACTATCAGAAACGCAAAGCGAAATTTATTTCCATTCTTTGCTTGTTGAAATTCAACACTTTGCCAAAAAGATTTATAGATTAATTGCTCTAATTTTTTGTAAGTTACATAAAAATTGCGTATATAAATTTAATTGACATAGCACTTTTTATTTATTTAATTTTTTATCGATATCCATTAATCATACAATTTATGAAGCATTACATACAAATAATTTCCCTATAAAACCGTTGTAAACTGGTACACTATGAAATATCGCTGCACTTTATTCAGTGCTGCTACTACAACGACAGATCCTAATTCTATTATAAATCGCCGTTGGTAGGCCACGAAAATCCTTTATCGCAGATTACAACCCTCTAACGCGCACGCCACGAATTCGATTTGCTCTGTCAGTTGATGTGAGTCAGAAACGACGAAATTTGGTTCGACGATGACCGGGTCGATCCCGGCCGTCGAATATTTGCCATGTCGTGCCTCTATTGCCACTGTGGGGAATAGATAATACGGACATTGTTCAATGTGAACACAGCTTTCGGCCAGATGGCATGATTTTCCAATCGTCACTCCGCTTTTTCTTCATCTGCTGTTAATCGCTCACTCCCGCTTTTCATTTGCAAAATTATTACCCGATGAGGAATCAAGAATTATTCGTCGGCAAATGTCATTTATTTACTTTTGTTTATTATATTGTTGCACGAATTGACTCATTACGGAAATAGAACGGTTGACTTCTGTAAAAGAGGCAGAAATACAAATGATACAATAGACATACATTATTTACCGTTCCAAGAAATCACTGTTTTATTATGCATGCAATTTTATTATTTATGATGTTGGTGTCCGAGTACAATTAGCAAAAATAACCATTTGTCACAGTTATCACATAGATAGGTACGTAGAATGTTCATAATAATCGTAAATCAATATTGATTTAATATTTTAGCATGATATACGTGAGTGGCGATTTTGGCTAGATAAGAGTTTAAGTTACTTTTAAGGACCTAGCTTGGGAAGGTTACGATTCAGTAACGTCACCTTTAATAGCACTATGATTGCATGATATTGCGCGATGTAAAGCAACGAAAGAGAGCGCATTGGCCGATGGGAATTTTCTATCACGGTAAATATTGCATATCGTGTCAATATGTTGCATGCGTAAATAACTACAGTATTTACCGTGATGCGTAAAAAAAAAGGCAATTCGTCAATAATGCATGTCGCAGTTACAATGGGAGAGATCGCACCTGCGGGAGATTGTTTTTCCAGAAATCGCAGTCGGAGAGAGAGAGAGAGGAAAAGGAATTTATTTCAGATTATGAAATTGCCGATTGATTGAAGAATCAAATCAATTGAAGAAGGTGTGAAGAGAAAAGACGAGAAGTGCGTGTGAAGAATAAATAATTACTCGTCGACGACATTACGAAATGGCAGTATCCGTAATTGCCTCCATCGAGAGAGAGAGAGAGAGAGAGTCCCTAAAGAAATCGTAAAGCCTGCTGAGGCACGCGCCCTATGACCATCTGCCGGTCTCTTCCTTCCTCTCGTCGTTACCCGTCTTACCTACTAGCGTACTTTTTCCGTGCTTTTGCTTCCATTCGGAGGCGTAACCATCGTACGTTAATAACTCCTTAGAACTAAGAGATGCGAGACGAGCAGCGTTGGTCAATACGATATACCTTTTCGACATCTGCCACGGAAAATGGTCATTAAGACCCCCTTTACGTTGCCTCATTAACGGGTGTCGCGATAACGTAGAAAACGCAAGCCGGTAAACTTTTAATAACGCTCACTCGTCCACGCCGATTATTGCTCACTCACTCGTTTGTCGCTCGAGCCGCATCTCGTCGTGAAAATTTTGCGTTTATACACGCGAATATGCATAAATACTGAATAATACGCTTATTCAGACTATTCATTCCC
Organism: Tetramorium simillimum; assembly: GCA_011636635.1. Taxonomy (NCBI): domain Eukaryota; kingdom Metazoa; phylum Arthropoda; class Insecta; order Hymenoptera; family Formicidae; genus Tetramorium; species Tetramorium simillimum. Next base: position 61,172 of record VBVQ01000220.1, on the reverse strand, counting down.
AAACGTTTGTGCCTAAAGAAGAATATTTATTTTTCCTAGGAAAACAAAATTGCTGCACATGCATAAATATGCTTGTATGTGTTTGCATAAAATTAAATAGAGTCTTATAAAGTTACAAATTTATTTTAAAAAGCGGTTTTTCTTTGTGAGCCGAGTTTTAAACTTTTGTTAAGTTGAAGTTGGACAAAAATTTTGTTCACAGTTTGAAGATAAATATCAGTTTAAATTCTAGTTTAATGATGTTGTCGGTCAGTTGATCGGATAAGGGTTATGCAGTGTTGTAAAATGTCCTGGGGAGTGTCTTGAAAAAAATGTGCGTGACTACTTTCTCGATGCGATGTGCCGACCAAGGAGGGATTAAGGGATCGTCGGATCGACGAGACTAACGAAGAGGAAGCTGCGGCGAGGGTAGCGCCAACGGAAACAGCTACGAAAACAGTCGCGTCACCGCTAGCAGCCGGCTTTTAGGTCTTTGCTCTCTCGTGCAACTTCTCGCTTTGTGTCTGTCCCGTTCGTCTCCACTGTTGGCAGGGCCGGGTGTTTTTCCAAATGTCAATTAAAACATTCGATCTTCATAACAAGAGAATTACCTATATCAATGCTATCATGAATGAACGAAAAAACAAATTTATCAAGACGCGAATATCGACTTTGCATGAGTAAAAAAGGGAACTTTTCCTGTTTGTCATCGTCGTGTTTTGAATGCATTAAGTATTGTGACGATTACTTTGATATTTGATAGACTTGTGCTTCGAACAAGAATCTTTCTAAATTTTTTTTAAATAAATTACATATTTTAAAAATTTTCTTTAATATTATAATAAGGAAATAATATAATTTCCATAAGTAAAAGGAAAACTTGTCGTCAATACTTTTAATTGATTCCATAGTAGATTTCACGTGACTATTTAATTTGGTATATTGGAAATTAATTTAGGTTTATATGAGTGCTATGTTTTTAGTTATATAAATAAATTTTCATAAATAAAATATTCATATTACTTGTAGCATCCAAGTAAATATTAATTGGAAAATTTCGAAATATCTAATAGGATAATGTAAAAAGCCTCGTTTGTTTCTGATTTTGATGGTCTCCCCTGTTTCCGAAATGAGAGCTTAGGGTGCTCTACGCTCCGGTTACGGCAGTGGCTGCCTGTCTCTCTCCACATCCTCCGCACCACCGGCATCGCCGGGAGTAATCCGTGTGCATTTACGACCCTTGCTGCGCGTACGGTCGTAACAACGTGCATGCGTGTCGGTGAGGGGCAGGTGTGTACACTCGGGTAGAAACGAGACTTATTCGTGGGGAGAGAGAAGAGCGACGAGAGAAGAGAGAGGGAGAAAGAGAGAGATAGAGCACAGAGGGAGAGGAGAAGTAGCGCGTGCCGCCGTCGACCATCCGGAGGCCAGGTGTAGCCTTTATCCATTTTACTCGCGTTTGTTACCCTCGGACCTCTACGATTCCGATGCACCCTCTGGATCTGCTTCTGGGGTGCCCTTCGGCCGATGCGAGTGTGCGGGGAAAGCGAGAGAGAGAGAGAGGAAAAGAGAACGATGCAGCGATCGACGACCAGCGTTCCTTCGGAACACTGTGGCTTCGAGATGCGAATTTACACATTGCGCCCCTCGCAAACACGCGCGCGAACGATGCCCCCGTGCCATCATGCGTTTTCGTTTCTCCCATTTAAATCGTTATGTTTAATTCGTAGTCTATGCAGATTTGTCGTCTGTGTTCTTCTGGATATACTCTAGATATATGTATGTGATTGGTTGCGATTATGATTTTGCAGAGATAAATTCAAGCGACGCGTTTATATTGAATGGAACAGAAAAATTTATTACTGTTTTAAAAATAGAATACGTTTATAACGTGAAAAATTAAAATAGAATGCATATAAATCACAAAGCATAATTATTTTAAATATTTGAAACATAGAAAATAAATATAAATAAAATACAAAACAAGCGATAAGAAATAGGAGTTTTAATTAATGTTGCAATATATATAAATCAGAATTTTTTAAAAATGGTCGATATGTAATGCTGTGTACGATGACGAAACTATAATGGCAAAGAATTCGTGGGGCGCGATCTTATCGGAAGATCATAGGAAATAGACGCCATTTAGAATTTCAAAAATTCACTCCAGCTGTCGTGTCTGGCGCGATCAACGAGTCTAATTCTAGAGCAACGTGAGAGGGATAATCATACTCCCTTTCGTCGTCCTTGTCGTCGTTTCCCCTGTTCATCCCCTTGGAGCGGCACACGCCCACGCGGAAATGACGCCCGACCCAGAGTAATCTACGTGACCCCCAATAACGATCTTTTCCAAGAGCGTTCTTGCAACGATGTTGCCGATTTTCCTGTGATTTCAGCGTACTATTTATCAGATGCAAACTTTGATTCGAGAATTTAGATAAGAGCATCCGTGAAAAGGAGAAAAGTAGTTTTTATAGTCGTCAACGTATGCATTTATTTTTTCGTTATTCACGTTTCTGTGCAATAAATTAAGTATTGTACAATAAAAAAAATATCCAATGTCACTGTATTGAGATCTGTAAAGTTGGTGTCCGAAATGCCAATTTGACAGACTTGTATTGAAGAAAATCACGAAATAGCTCACAAAGTAAATATTGCAATTAATGACCAACATTAACAATTCTAAGGTTATCACTATAAAGATAATTTGATGAAAGATAACAAACCGTGTAAAATGAATGATTCTATTAAAGAAAAGTATGATTCCGCGTTTCTTCGTGTTAAGCCGACATGGACGAATTCACGGTATTTTTCTTTTCAACTCCATCGCGATACTAGGATCAACATCTTTCATCGGTTATCTCGTCGCAAACGTTTCGTGGATTGGGACAACGTTAAAGAACTTTCACCCCAAAGAGAACGACGACGATGACGACAAGGACAACGACGACGAAAGCCTTTTGACGTGCGTTAAACACGATGGCAACTAAGTGTTTCTCCACGATTCGTTCTCCGCTAGTTCCTTCTACTTTTCTCTCTCGGTCACGATGACGGAACTCCCGGACTATTTCATTCTCTGGGAAAATCGAGAATGAAATAGCCCGATCGAACCTTTTATCAACGGTCATCCTGAGAAACGATGGCTACGAGTACCATTGGAGAGCCGTTTTCGGAAATAAAAGAAGTTTAGGAGATCAGGACGGAAAAAACTTTGGATTATTTTGAGTATCACTTAGGGGTTCCAAAGCATAGCACAAAGAGAAGCGTCAAGTGTTAATAAGGAAATTCGCGCGATTTTTATTTTTATTCAAAAGATAAATTGCTAAACAAAAATTTCTATAGTGAGTTTATATGCACATACACATATGTATGTACACACATACCTGGATATCAGAAATATATGCAAAATTTAGTTTATGAAATTTAATACGAAAGACGAATATTTTAATTTGTGAATATTATAAGTTTACTTGAGGGAATTAATTTCTTTTCCTCTTTGTGCTGGCAATGTGATTGAAAACATCATTTTTATTTTTGATAGATTTTATTTGATACTTTCTTGAAATATTCGATAAGATTTTTCGTATAACACGAGACGATTCGTTGATCCATTAAGCGACGGGGTTCAACGCCACGGCCGGTTCTTCGAAAAAGAACAGAGGCGAGGCAATTGGTTATCATGTTACGACGCTAGGCTCGCGTTAAACCCGGTAACTGAATCTATCTCTGCCCAATCGCTGTCAAATGCTCGACAACGATCGAATTTGTCCAGCCGGGCATACAGCTTCTGATGCTCTCTTTCTTTTCTCTTTTATTTTTCTCTTTCTTCTCGCTTCATCAGTCCGCTACCAAAATATATCAGTAGAACGGATTTTCAATGCGATTGCGTCCACTTTTCCGCTTTTAGCGGATTTTTAGAAACGCATAAAAAATGTTTTAGGAATAACTTTTATAGCTTGATTTTTTTCTAAAATATCTGTTGGATCCGGTTTATTTCAAATTATATTTTCCTTTTTCTCTCTTTTTTTAACGAGATATGCGATAACAAAATATATTTTTAGGAGAAATTTATATTTTATTTTAAAAGAGAATTTGGCGGCCGTCTTTAAGACCGTTGATCGCATCACTGCAGAGTTATAGTGGTATGAGTCAGTCTGTTGCACCCGGAGGAAGACAATCGCGCGGCAGGTTCTTAATTGCCATTGGCACGGGGAGACTGCGGTAGAAAGGGAGTGAGAAATAGAAAGAGAGGCCAATCGCCGCGCCGCCGCCGCCGCCACCGTCATGCACGTTCGCGTTTCTGCACGCGCTGCGAAAGAAGAGTCCAGGTGCGAAGTGCGTCCCACCCTCTCCCCCTCGAAGAGTCTAACCACCTTTCGACCGGCACCTCGTACGTCGCGATCGGTAGCGGGGTTTTTTGGGGGAGAGACTTCGGAAGGAGCTCGGACGCGGCGAAGGGGACGGCTCGTTTTAAGGACGCAGTGGGCCCCTCCGGTGCCGCGCCGCGTGCCCCGTAGGTCGAGAAGCGCGACGCGGCGAGACGCGTCGGAGAACGGTGGAAGAAGGGGGCTCCCGGCAGGGCGGTTTGTGCTGCGGCTGTGCCGCGCGCGCGATGTGGCAGCTGCAACTGCTCGCGAGATATGCCTTAGATCGTCGTGGCACGAGCCTTCACGGCATGTGTTTCCTTCGGTTTCCTTCTCGCTCCCTCTCTCGTTTCTTCCTCTTGCATTCTCCTCCATCCCCTCCCACGTCTCCGTCCATCTCTTTCATCTTTCTCTCTCTTTTTTTTCTTTCACCACTGTTGACGTGTGTGTGTGTGTATATTTATTTATGTCACAAATTTTTGTCGAATATTGATTCATTTTAGAATAAATAGATGAGGCAAAGTAGAATATAATTTATTGTCATAAGTTTTTGCTTGCTCTTCATAAAAGAAAAATATATTATAAAGATTCAGGAATTATTAAAATGCTGAAGTAATATTTTTAATGAGTATCAATAGAATTTTCCGTTTCAATCAGTATAATTTGATCAAATCGCAGCTGCTAAATGAACTGGAGTTAGTAGTCGTGTCTTTCCATGCGGTCATCTACACAGCTATATTTTATCTCTTTATGAGATAATATATAACTAACCCAAATTGTGCATTCAGAAAGATAATATAAGTCAATGAGATTACGTTTGGAAAGGAAGATAAAGACTTTATTGCGAAAATTATACGATTAAATCGTCCCATTAAATTAATTCTATCATTTTATCGTATCCATATCTTTTTCTTTTAATGCTTTCGTTATTATTCAATTTCATCGTATTCTACTAATAAAGCAGAATTCATGTCAGACGCTGATGATTGTATGTTACATATTTCATTATAAGATCATCCTTAAATATAGTCATTACAGAAAACTAGCTCTCGGTATACGAAAGATACCGTTTTTTTTTTTTTTTTTTTTACGTATAGCCGGATCGGGTGGACATGTATGTCCAAGTCTGCTCGAAAACACCTTGTATACCATCATATGTTTATTGATGTTGAACACGCAACTTCGTGCATAGTTAATGATCTCTATCAATAATAGTGAGGTTACGCACATTTGAGAGCTGGCATTCTATTTCATGTGTTGCACAATTGTAAAACTCGAATATATTTTGCAGTTGATATGAATTGAATTAATCTGTAATATCTGTCACCAAATTCAGTCAATAAAATCTATGTCGAAATCGATATACATATAAGAAACTGAAAAATGAGAATTATCTAATGAATATCTACCTATAATAAAATTTCTCATATGTAACATAAAACAATTTTGTAAACAATTGCAATTAATATGAAAAATAACTGAATTTTAAGGATAAAAAATCTACTCTTAAAGAAGGCTTGTTAAATCAATACTCGAAAGTCTTAAAGTATTGTTATCTCCTTTCCGCGATGCTGATTGGTTTTCTCGCTTGGCTTACTCCGTATTACGAGAGTAACCAATAAGACATGAACATTATTTACTAATTTTTTGCATTTAAAAATAATTTTTTT